>JAPMOR010065781.1:0-20383 GCA_026543865.1 Argiope aurantia
GTTGTAGTCACAAGATAATATACCCAATTTCATGGATTTAAGTCATTGAACTTTGCGAGTTATGGCCTTTACATGTACGCGAAAATACAGACAGACGGGCAGTCAACTGTCTGACAGCGTTGCTTCAAAATATAATAAGTGTCTGCATTTTAGATTATAAATCTGTATATCAAATTTTATTTACATAGTTCTTTACGTTTTGTAGATATTAAGTTCACTTGGTTCTCTAACAGCCAGACAGACAGACTTTCCATTTAATGGATGTCGTTCAAAATTTGAAAGAAATCTTCAAATTTAGTCATCATTCCATATATCGAATTTCAGCCGTCCAGCTCAGAGCGCTTTCAAATCATCGTGTTCGTGGATAGACAGACATTGTGCCAAAAAAATGTGTTTTTCGCACTCGGAGGTCTGAAACATGGAAATTAAAAAAAAAATTCCAAGTTCGAATTTTTTTTTGACAATTATAAAACTTTATTTTGTGAGAAAGTAAAAAATACAAAACTCTCATATACGGAACACTAAAATTAAAAATATGCGCACTGTTGGCCCGTCCAAGGTTCATAATTTTATACGAGAGATGGATATGGACATCACCTTTGTTACCGAGACGACAGAACGAGAGAAACCACTCTGCCATATCAGCCTCGAGTTATTCAATTTGAAACTGCAGCTGGGTACTTTTTTTTTAGTTAGTTTGATTTGTTTTATATTTGTAAGGATGGAATTTAAAAATAGATTTTTTTCCCCTGATGTGCTAGAATTCTAAAATTTTATATAAAAAAAATCACTGAAATATTCCTTAACACTATGTTTGCGGACATTTCTTATATACCTATCTCTACAACACGCGTCAATTAGATGTGTGAATGACTACATATATTTAAAGAAAAAAAAACCACTTAGAAAGCAAAATAATTTTACTTTATTTAAGTAAAAAAATAAAAAATATGAGATACCTATTTATAGAAAATTTTTATTTAAAAATTTTAATACACATTATATCAATATTATACATTTATTTCGCGCATCTTTTACAAAAATACACAATTGTGTTTGTACACTTTTCGCAAACAATCTTTTCACATATTTTATAAGTGTGATTGCTTCTGTTTCTTTTACAAAAGCCAATTTGATAACCCTTGTTTTCTTGTGAAATACCAGGAAGATTATAATCTATACTTTTATATTCTTTTTATTTTCGTCTGCAAGTTTATTGGACAACTGAAATAGAAAATCCTTTAGAATAGTTTTGATGTAATAGGTTCTTGTATGAGATCTATACTTTTATGGCCACTAAATCTCAAAAGTCGAAAACCAGCTTGAGAGACCATCGAAAAGATGCTACCTTGACGGTATTTTTTGCGGGCTATTCGGTATACTATGCCGACTCCCAACTTTGTCTCATTGTAATATATTGTTTCCTGGGTATGCTAGTTACTGTCTTTTAACACTAGGTTTACGATCGCGTCAAATTGACACACATTCGTAAATATACTTATACCCGTAAAGAATTATAATATTTCAACATACTTGAAGAAAATAGACACCAACATATATTTACTTCGTTCAACAGATAAAAGTCAGCGCAAGTGATAAAATAGAAATGCGAACTTCATAATTTTTCTTATAATATTTGAAATATGTCAAAATGACGCTCTTCCTTAAGCCTAGTGTTAAACAACACTTAAGATTGCATAAAGTACAATTTTTATTTTCTCATTACTATGCAATATAACTATTTCACTTTATAAGATTTTTTAATTGGGATTTAAAAAAAACACTTATTGCAATGCGGAAAAAATTTATTAATAATGTTCATGATTGAAATTTTTTACTTCCAGCGAAAATAAAATCAAGCTTAAACGTGTTTAGTGCTATTTCTTTTACCGTTAATACTTTCTAAAACACAATGTCTTATTGGTATTTGTTTAAAATTTTTATTTAACTTTTTTCGTATTTGTAACGATGCAATCGAATTTTAATTCATTTTTCTAATACTATAGAGTTCTAAAATTTGGCCTCTTTGCATATTCCCCATAACAATATATTATTTTAATATTTTTAGACCTTGATTGTTAATTTAATTAAATGAAATTTAAATTTAAAAAGTTGAATACTGTTACAAGATAGTTACAAAGCGCGGAATATATTCTTACTTACTCATATATGAACTATAGGGAACATACTATTATTGTCAAAATAATTCAAACGAGATTCAAAAAATTGCACGTTTTTATCTGAATATTCCACTTAGTTCGAAAAATAGATTTTTCGAAAACACCTTTCCGATAAAAAAAAGAACCTAAACAAGTTGAGCTAGATCGACAAAATTTAGTATATTGTCTTTATACCAAGTTTATAAATTCCTATAAAATTTTAAGTACATTCAGAAGTCTTTCCGTCTGAGTGTTCGAATATAAATTAACCGCTAACTGCAAACTGAAGAGAGCTAGACAGATAATATTTGACGCATAGGAATAGCATTTCAAAAGTAGATTTTTACCAAATTTGGAGCCAAATTCATCAAGAGGTTTGATTTTTGTCGCTTTCTCAAGCATGTAAGCCAATGACACAGTAACTGAAGACCACATGCCAAATTTCATTAATTTACGATTATAATTATATTTCTAAGTCAAATTTTGGTTTGAATCGGTTAGGATAGAGATGTCTAACACAAATTCCCTTTTCGGGTACTATTAACTGCATGCCAGGGATTCATCGTCAAGGATCACACAATAGATTCAGTAAAATTGCTACATTCGCACCAAAGGTGCAATTGTTACCAAGCCATTGCTATGCAAGGCATTCTCTGCCTTATCCAAAATTCACAATTTTTTTGTTCAGGGCAGGGGATAACATCCTTATTACAGAATATGCCAGAAAGTTTTGGGAACTCATCCCACTGGATGATGTTTATAGACTGGCATACTATTTGCCAGTTGCAACGAGGTAATGCGATTCGCAGAATTAAAAATCATGCAATAATTCTGCATGGATTGTTGATTCTAGGGCTACTAAATTTGACATGGCTAAATCTCAATAAACAAGGTTATTTCAACGTTTTAATTAGATCTTAACTAGTCCACTCTAATTCCAATGGGGCCAATTCACGGTCACGTGTTAGGTACCAAACAAACCGTTTCTGCTCAATTTTCAACCGTTCTGCGCCTGTCGGGATGTCTGCCGATAACGTTGATGAAACCATTGTTTAGTAAATGTTAAGCTAGCCGATCAATTATTAAAAACTTATTTAAAAAAAAGATATTATTTTGAATTATTTTCTCCAAATTTTTGTATTTATATAATTTTATTTCTTATATTAAAATTTTAATTAGTATTTTCAATGGAATTATTGTTTTTGCATAATTAATTAACGTCGCTTTTTAATTCGTTTGGTGCCGCTTTATTCTTTCCTTTTCCATATCCTTTTTTTCTTTCTTTTTTATCCAAAGGATACATTTTGACAAATGACTACGGCAGTGTTTTTGAAAAATTACACATGTTCTTTTTTAACATATTATTTAAATATTATTGAATGTTGAATCTTATAAATATAGTTCTTTTTAAAAATAATTATTACTCTTAGATAAGTTAATATTTTAAAGCTTCCTAATAAAAGTATTACATTTTTTTTTTTCCTATGTAATGATTTTCATTAGTATTGAGACTTTGATTTTTTCAGTTTGCTCAGAGGAAAGAACATGAAACTCAAATTAGTATATATTGAATAAATTATGTTTACAATTTCAAATTATGAAATATAAAAGGTATAGATACCTTTTTTTAAAAATCTATGCAACTTATGAATCAGTTATTTCATTTTGATTGGTAGAAATCCTTAAAGGAAAACAAACAAAATTACACTTTCATATTTTTTATTTACACATTACAAAAAAAATAGATAAAATATTTCTGATAATTATTTGAAAAAATATGATCAAATGTACTCACTAACTCAAAAATTTATTTACTATTTACCAACATTTATTTTTCTAGACATTTAGAAATAATATAAACACAGTATGGCAACAATGTCAATGTAAATGATGAAATCAATTTTATTCAACAGAAACATCCAAGATACTAAAGAACAGTTTTTTTTATCACTAATAAAAACAATGTTGAACAATATACTTTTAAAGCAGAACATTTATCAATTTTTTTAAATGCTAAAGTTACATTGATAAAAATTACATTGAATGATTATCATAAAATAAAACAAAAACATATAATACAGTAAATTTAATAAACAAGAATAAGGTCAGACAGACAGAGAAGTTAAACAGGATATAAAGAGAAGTTGGAATAAACACTTATGCTTTTACAGAATTTTATAATTCAAAATTGATATGTTAAAGAAATAGAACAAAAAAAGTTAATGAAGTTGGGAATAAAAATTATATAATATGTGCTGATATGGAAATTGATTTTCAATGAAAAGACCTTTATTTATTAAAACAGAAATCACTGAGGTGCACAGTGTTATAACAGGATATTATGATAACAGTCAATTTCAGTTTAAATACAATAAACTATTTACATTTCATTTTTAACAATAGAAAAGTTGTTTGATACAAATTTACTTTGAATCCATCACAAATCTGCACATGCAATTAGAAATAATGCTTTCTGAAACCATCCATTTTGCTCTTTTGTTGTTAGACATGATTACCCAGCAATAACTGAATAACATCTTTTAGTAATCTAAAAGATAAAGAAAACTTTAAGGTTCATAATAAAAAAAGTAAAACCTCATAATGCATTTCATTATAATGCAAAAAATTGTTGTTAACTTTTCATTAAAAAAAAAAAAAACTTGATATAAAATTAAAATACCTTGAAACTGCAGAATCTGAAATTTCAAACAAAACAGATAAAAATTCATTTGAAATTCCAGTCCTTCCTTTTATAAAGAATACAACATATAAATCAATTGGATGCTTCGATAAATTTAATTTTTGAAGATCTGCTTCAGAATTAAAAAAAGAACATATATAGAGAAAAACTTTTCTTTAGTGAAATCTGTCAATGCCCTCATTTTCATATCATTAGCAATATTTTCTGGAATGAATCTCTTTCTTTCTTGCAGAATCCTGAAGTTCTTGTAGCTCATCTTGCAAATTGCTGATCCTGTAGATTATTTCATAAAAAATAAGTCTGGGAAGAAGCAGAGTACATTCCACTGAAATCAGAATTCATGTAATTTTGCTTAGTAATCAATTCTGTTGCATTTATATACTTAACTAAATGACATGGGTTTTCGAAACTTAAATATATATATATATTTCTTATATATAGTATTCAATTTATCAAATTAAGAGCACTTTTAATAAAATAAATTATATATATATTATAACAGTTAATAAGAAAACTGGATTTTCAATAGTTAGTAAAGGATTCACTAATTAAAAAAATATTGAAGAAATTTATTCACTTCCATTTAAGTTTAGCATTATAGCAGTTATTTTTGCAGCAGGAGTTTGTGTACTTACATTAATTGTGTAATAACTGATTGCAGAAATGCAATGTAATATTCAGTAAAAATTTTAAAACCTAAGCATATTCAAAATTATCAGAAATTTAATCAAATGCTAATAAAGTAAATTAGAAATGCACTCACGATTTTGTTTGATTGTTTTTGGTGGCAAATCGCTTACTGAATGTTTTTTTTTTTTTGCGAAGAATTTTTCTAAAAAATTACTGGAACAGCTATATTTAATAAATGGACACACACTGAATGAATTCTTCAAAATGATCGGAGCATATCACCGACTTCGAAGACTTGAAAAAATCTATACCAAAGCTGTCAACCCATCAGGATTGTTGAAAGGAAAATAAGAAAACATTTTATCATCATAACCATTCTTGTGGTTCGCATTGAAACATCCATCAGCACACCAGTATTTCCTCTCTTAATACATAACAAGAGGGAAAAAAATGACTCAAAAATTATAACTTCAAATGTAAACAAAAACAATCCGCGTCATACTTGGCGGAGAACGTTAATGGCAGACTAATCGATGAAAGCGATGCGGATGAAGCTTAAATGTCACGCGCAGAAGTTCATGACATGCGACTTACGTCACATGAATTGATACCATTGAAGATTTTACCACTAACCTATAGTTCATAAGTAATTGCTTTTTATTGGTACCACATTTGTTAGGAATCCATAAAATAGTTTAGATACCACGTGTCATGGTAATGACCCTCTCCAATTCCCAACTTCACATTCTACCACTAACCTATGATTCGGAACTAATTTTTTTAAAGTATTGGTGCCGCTATTACCAGACATCCATAAAAATAGTTTAGGTGCCATAATGGCATGGTAGTGGGACAGGGGATCTTGGTTTCCCAGCAGAAAAGTACGAGAGATGCAAAAGAATATTTGAGTTCAATTCTCCGTTAATATACACTTTACCAATAAATAATTGGACACTTGTGATAAAAACAATTTATTCATATTCAATTTTTGGTATAGCCTCCACCTGAATCAATTATAGATCAACACTTTAGGGTATGCTTTCCACAAATATTTGGATAGTAAGCAGGGGTATTTTCTTTCACTCGGATCGGAGGAGATATGCAAGCCCATTCACCGATTTTGGACGGCTTCTGCACTCCTTAATTCGGCGATATAACTCTTCCGAGAGAATTTATAGGATTCAACTCTGATCTGGCTAGTCCAATCTATTCACCTCATTATCATACCAATCCATGGTGAACCCTCAACATAATGCCGGCGGTCTAGCATAGGAGTAGCGCGGCTTTCCCGTGATCTGGAGGTCCCAGTTGGGGCATGGTTGTTCTGTGTTCTATCGGTGATGTGTGTGGAAGTGCCTACTTGTAAAAAGGGGTTGTGCAAGCGAATGTGATGCATGAAGTAGTCGAGTCGTACTCTTGGCCCTAGTTGGAGCTACTGAAAAAACGGGACGCTCACTCGGCTTAAACCGCTTGTAGGTCTTGTAAAGTGGCATAAGACAACAATGTGACAAGCGACATTGTCATCCTAGAAAAAACAATGATCCCACTCTTAAAATTGCGAGGAACCACATTGTCGGTCAGAATAGTGGAGACGGCGCTGAGCTTAATATGAATTGAGATCAAAGGTCCTAGTCTATACCACAAATAATATCCCGTGATTATAATTCCTCCTCCAAGCATTACTGTAAGCACAATATTTTATGTTGAAAGCGTTTTCGATACATATTCCAAACCCATATTGTCATCCGACTGAATCTTAAACCATTATTCCAGAGAACCCATTTACACCAATCTAGAATACGATTCTGACGTGCCTTACACCAGAGCTGGTTGGATTTTGTATTCGAAAGCTTATAAACGGCAACAGGCCATGGAAACCAAGCAAGTGGGTTTCCTCGCGTTTGTTTATTAAATAGTCACAGATACTTATTGAAACTCCTCGAGTCTGTACGCCATCGGTTTGGTACAGCCTACCTCTTAGTTGCGCGATCTGTTGGGTTGAAGTGCCATCTGACAACCACCACTCACCTTCCACTTCCTAACCACAAAAACTAATGACGATTTTGGAATGTTTAACACACTATATATGCCTTTCAAGGATCGACCATTTCAATGACATCCAACATTACAACTTTCTCGAAGTCAGACAGAGCCGAATTTCGTGGCTTATGCCATTGCTGGATCCTACACGATATTTAAGTACAGAAGATGTGACGTCGTCATGACCGCAGATAATCAAATTTACATGGGTGTCTAAATACTTTTTGGTAGATAGTGTATAATCTCAAGTTCTGTTGTTTAAAATTGCCTTCTAGATTGCGATTTGTGTATTAAGTATTTAGTATTTATTTATTATTACAATTTAGTATTTAACTCATCTTTTTGTTGTTGTTATTGTTGATTTCAAAATTCTTTCTTAAATTCTAAAAAGTCACGAACAGGATAATAGAATATTATTCTATCCTGGAGTTCTTTACCAGGGCTTCAAATACTTTTTACAAATGTAGGCTCATTTGAGTTCATATTATTGGCGTTCTCAAGTGGAAGGAAATGGAAAACAAATAATTGATCTGCAATAAAATAATTTAAAAAGAAATATAGTTTATTGTGCTTATTTGTAAAACTGGAATGAAATTCTTGGAATTAAATGGAGTTATTTATCGTAACTTAATAAATAAAAAAAATCCATATTGCAAAGGCTGACGAAATTTTAATAGCATAAAAAGTTTTCAAACAATCATGATTAGAACCTGGACCCATAGCTTAAGGAGTTATGCTCTAGTCCATTGATTTGATTTGAAGTGAAGTAGATTATAATTTGCAAAGATTTTTGGTATAGTGATATCTCATTCCTTCTGAATTCTGAGTCGGAGGAGGGAGACCTCGACTGCCTTAGGATTGAGACTCCTGTTAATCTGAATAAGGTAATTTTTTTCGCGCTTCTATCGCAAGTTGTTTATTATATTCGGTAAATATCATTACAATGAGGATGTTTTCTGGTACTTTGCTTTAGGTTATAAACTTATAGACCATCGCTGTTCTAATTTTTTTTTTTTTTTTGCAACCTAATTTTTTTGAGAAGTCAATTTTTTTCATAACCCTGTAAGTATTTTGCTGCAAATGAAAGTGAATAATGTTTGACGCTAGTTTTTAATGTTTCTGTAGTTAGTTATCTATGGAATATTCATTCTCAGCTAGCGTATAATATGTATCCCCGTTTGTAACGTTTTGTTACGCAATTTTATTGAATGCCAAGTTGGTAATTGTGAACCATTGTTCTGAAAATTGATTTAATCTCATTTTCGACACTTTTTGGACGTCTTTTGAGCTTTTACTTTTTTACTCTTATTTAAGCGAAATATGTGGATTATGCTCCAATTATTGTCTTATAACAATTGCTTTATTGTTGAATTTTTAATTGAAGTTCGAATAAGAAATTTATCAATTAAAAGTTTCAACGGCATATCCCGACAATTTGCTTGTCCATTTGGGTCACGACCTTTAAGTTGAAAATCTTATGGTTAGATCAGTATGTGCAATATTTAGTTCGCAAATGCAAAACAGTAACTCTCTAACTGCATTTTATCCCTACCCTATGAATTCTGAAACTATAGAATTACGAGAATTCAAAAAATCGAATTCAAACACATTCCGACCAATTTTTTAATGAAACTTCTAATCTCTCAAAGTATATTTCAATTCTAACTGTTTATTTGTTACATTTTATCTCGGCTGGCTTTCTCTTGAACTGTGAAATGTATTTTTAAAAAGGAATTGTATATATTTGTGCCGGAAGTTTACAGGACAGCTATTAAAACTATCAAATTCGGCACAGGTATACTTCATAAGATGAAAATGTTTATCTCTAAGCGATTTTAATTGCATACTAAAGGAAACTTGAATTTTCTTGGGTCACTTTTTCCTGAAACATCGAAGCAAATATTTAGTTTCTGCGTCTTTTCAAAATTTAAAAAAGTGTTTAAGGAAATCTTATTGCCATACAATTTTTAAAATAACCATTAATTTCTCTTGCATTACATCATTGTAATGATATTCAAACCATTTGTATTGTTTCATCAAATAGCAATCGCAAGACTTCCTTCCATTTCTGAAAGCTTCAGGAAAAAACGCTTCTGCTAATCCTGAAACAAACTGTAATTACATTGCCTTAAAAGATAACTTGAAATTTGATATAAAATACTCGGAAACTTAATTTTGAGAAACTTAATAAACATTTAAACGATGTCATGGAATTGTGCTTCATGAAGAAAATGCTTCATTTGAGGAGAGAATCATGAGCGTTAAGTTGTATTTACGAGATTCAACATAAAACGAAAGCAATATTCTCCGCAAATCAATTGGTGGTTAGTCTGCAATACTCCCCAACCTGAAAGCGCCTGTATTCGGCATTGAGAATTGAAAGTCGCGATCCTTTGGGCATCTGAAGCTGGAATGTTGCAGATTGTTTTAACTTTAAAAATTCGCCTAAAACTATAATGTGAGCTTAGTAGCTTCTCTAATGCGTTGAATGCAAAGATTTTATATGCAAGCGTAGCGTTAATCTTTGAAGATAAGCGGACCCAAACGAGCCACTCGGATGTCGAAAATGCAACGTATTGTTACAAGGGAGAAATACCGCTAACTTTGTTGATTGCTCAATTATTTCTGTAGAAATTTTTTATGGAGTTCACATTTCAAAATTATACACGTTGCAATTATCCATTGCATTTTGTTACTGAAAAATTTCAATCTTAAATGAAATTTCATCTAGGGGCAGTTGAATGATTGGATTATGTCGCATCTAATTAGTTATGCTTTGCGTTTTGATGGGTTTTAATTTATGCCATTTCTCATAGCTTATTATAATCGCTAAAATTTGAACCAGAGTTGTTGAATTGTCATGTTTCAGTCCTCCACGTGTTTGGAAATTGTATTTAGAGATCTCTGTATATGGCCATAATCGAAACTCGTTGAGCTAAAACAATGAAACGTCACTCAAAATTTTAAGATGTCGATTAGATTTTGGACCAAACCCATTCACAGAACATCTGTCCAAGTGCAACACAATAGCTATGAAGTATAAAAAGGTAGACGCTTGATATTTCGTACAATTTTAACATCTAAATTATCTGTGCCAAATCTTGAAACTAATCAGTCAATGGGTTGACTGTCAGTATGTATATCTGCCTCTAGGCATGTGATAAACACTCAGCATTTTAGTAAGATGAAATCTGGCATGTGATTTTCGTATAAATTAAGTTTCTAACAATTTTAATTTCGATCGAAAAAATCCTTACATTCTCGGTTCACTATAGTATTAAAGTACAAAACGGTCATATGCGGACCTCAAAAAAAAAAAAATCGTGGTGGTCATGGCCTTAACAATGGTTCACAATTTTAATGCTAGGGCAGGAGGATAACATCTGTATTGGGGAATTTCTTGAAGACGCTTCGGCATGTTTTGTCAAGCATTTGCTCCCCATCAAAAAAAAAAAAAAAAAAAAAACTAAAATTATTTTTTTACAACAAGTTTAAACCAGTACTCTGTCTTTTAATTCTTTATTAAAAGTTTCTCAAAAGATGATGAGTCTAACTCGCGCATCGAATTACCGAATCTTTAATCTGCAATTAAGTAAAAATATAAATTTAAAAGGCAAATCACTAAAACGCTTCACTACCCAAATGCCCTTTTCATGGAAATTAAAATAATGCCCCAAATAAGTGGCATCATCTGATTAGCAAAATAAATCACTGTGAATAGCTTTATAAACTGCGATCCCTTTAAGGATTATGTCATTTTCTATATTTTTAAATTGTGAACAGTTTAAACGCGTTTCACTGATGTAATTCCGTTCTTTTCAGGTTATTAAATCTGTAATCTCATCTGCTATTGCCTGGATACTTGGTGAGTCGAGAAATGAAGGGATTTTAGGAGACTTGCTATGCAAGAATCGACTAAGGCCAAAACGCAATGGAGGCTGACTTCCGTAATTATCTGCTGGTGAGATTCAAATTGCAACGAGGATAACGCTGGATCCGAGATGCGTTACGCATGGACGGGACTTTTACAAATGTAAGTAAACTGAAATGTCATTATTTTTTTTTAATTTACAATTTGTACTTCCTCTCAACTTTTAAGCTTGGATGCTGAATGTTATATTTTAAGCAGCTTACTTAAAATTGTCTCCAAAAATTACAATATATTCAATTGCTAATGCTATTTATTGACAATAAAATCATATTAAGTGTATTACTAAATGAGTTTGTTGCATGTGCTGGGTAGAAGTGTTGATTCTTTTTAATTGCGATCCCGTGTTCATTCTTACTTTCTAACATCTGAAGTACTGCAATCGTCGAAAAATTCAAATTCGAGATTTTGACCACCCCGATTATGAATAACAAAGTTTGTTCGTCTGTGATAGACAATTCAAAAATACTTTGAGACGGATGAATTTAAACTACAGTTTTTACGTAAGATTTTTAAATTTTTACCAAATTATAAGCAAAATCCGTCCTAAAGAAATCTGCCGTGCTGTTTAAATACAAATTAGCACTAACTTTGAGAGTTCAGATGAAACTTGGTACATATTTTAATAGACTAGTGTTTCTTTAAAACGGGGCACTTATAGAGCTGAACTAAACTTGGTACAGGCTTAATATCCATAGTATAGATGTCCACTCAATTTTGAATCAAATCTATCAAGGAGTTCACGTCGGTCGGTCAGTCTGTAATTTCAAAAGCATATAAACATGATATATATAAAATGTGGTTTTCGGTCAAACCGATTTCAATCGGTTGGGATAAACGTGTCTAAAACGCATTAGTTTTTCGGGTACTATTAACCACATGCTAGGTATTAATGGGGACTTCATAACATTCTTATGAATTTAGGATCACACGATAAATTCTTTATTGAAATGAATATTTTATAATTGTACACCAATGCCATGGAACATATTCTCTGGAATAACATCTTTTCAGAGTATGTGTGTTTTGATGACCATTTCAACTGGTTCTTATTTGTACGGTTAAGAATATATTTTATTCTTCAGTGTTGAAATAAGTTGTAAATTGCAAAGTAAGATACTTAAATTTACCGCTATTCCCAATAATTTTACTTAACTAAAGCAGTCTAGCCAATTAGCAACAGACTGTTTCAGTCATAAACTGGACATAAAATCGTCCTTTCAGTATTTTTCAAATTGTTCATAAAATTAAAGTTAAATGTTTCAAAACTTTCAATTAAAATCCGAAATGTGCTCAAAATGGTTAATGTATCTGTTGCCATCTAGAATGTTTTTAACCGATTGAGTTCAGGAGTAAATTTACACCATCTAAGTCAAATGCCGATGAAACTGCTCATGCACTCCACTACAACTGCACGCAGTGATATGCTCTTTCATACATAAATTATGAGTTTAAAATGAATGCGGCTTATTTAATATTGGCCGCCTTTGTTGACCAGCTGGGTCACCAGGTGTAAAACTCCCAAAATTCAGTTAAATATTTGTTTTGGTCTCTTAATAGCTTAATCAAAATATTAAGCTTCAAATTTACAGTTCCATAGCTCACATTATAGAAGCCTTACGACATTTTGTTCATTGTACTAATTTTCTGTCATCTCCAATTTGCCGTAAGATTTAAATTTGAATTTGAAATGAAAGAGAACTTCAATAAATGCTAACTTTTTTACTGAAACCAGTCATTTTAAATTACAGAAAATCGAATCTTTCAGTATTGTAAGCTTATATGTATCGGAGAATATTTTATAATTCAGTATTTGAAAGAATTCAGTGAACTTCTGATTCGTCAAATTCAATTTTGTCTTCAAAAAGATTTGAATGCGGCAAGTGTTATTTCCATCAATAAATGTACTTCAGAAAATTGTGAATTCTACGTTATACAGTTCTTCAATCCTGTAAATCATAGTCGGTAACATTATCTTGCGTCTTCCGAGATCAAGACTGATCTAGTTATAATGCTTTGAATATCGTCATTTTAAGATTATCAACAATTGCATTATTTTAGTCAATCAGCCGTAGAAAATCCGAGCCCTGTGTAGCGCATTTTCGTCAAGACGATGCGTTTTTATAGAATAGACATTCAAATTTTCATAACTTAATACATTCTAATTGTAAAAGAGTGGAACTTTTAATAAAATTAATATTTAATGACTTATAGAATATAGGATCCGTATAAAAAAATTTTAATGTATAAAAAATCTGAACGTAATTTATAGGAATATTTGATTATAAACTATATAAACAGTCTCATTTAGACTTAATTCGCGTATGTATCTAATAAAGTTGTAGAAATCAGCTGTTGATCCCTGATTAGTGTGGAAAATCCTATGTATTAAGCTATATATGCCTTAAATAAGGTTGAATTATTGAACTGATAACCATTTTAAAACATTGTAGAACTTTTTCTTGTATTGCTTTTTTAGAAAATATCGCATTTCATACAGACAGCAATACCTAAAAATGCTAAATCGCATTTTTAGGTTAAAATTTCAGTAAGAGTTAACTCAGTCTTTTAACGGGAGTTTTTGCCAGCGTAATTGCAACATGATAATTAGAACCTTTTCTACGCACTTCATTTCTTTGTGAAATAAAGTGTTGGAAAGTTAAAATATTTTCTTAAAATTCATTAAAAGTAGAAACTTAATTTATAAGTTAACATTGGTATAATTTAAGATTTTTTGAACTTCAAAATAATGCAAAACCCATTTGTCCTATATTTTCGGAAGTCATGCAGGAAAGATACCGATATTTCGCTTCATTTTCAGTTAATGGAAATTCTGATCGTAATTTGCATCTCTTCCCTAAGTGAAATTCCCACCCTCTAAAATACGTTTCTGACAAGTTTACTAGTTCTAGGTCAAACGGTTTTGTATGTAGAGCACAGATATATTAAACTAGCATGAATAGAATATAAAATAGGAAGTGAAAAATCTCGCGCTATTTCATTTTCTGACGAAAGCCATGATACTCTTCAAGCCAAACCATTATGCTGATTTCATCAAACTTTACTTTCTCATACAAAGTATTGCAATTTGCAAAACTCAATTAGGGTATTTTCCAAGAATCTTTTCTTGTATCTTTAAATTCAAATCGCATTTTTGGCATTTATTCCCGTTTCTCTGTGAAAATAAATTCAAACGCTTTGAGCTAAACAGATAAATTTGGTGTGGGACTTAATATCAAATTAATAGTTCTGTCAAATTTAAAAAAAATCTAATCGGGGAAAGTTAGTTGAAGCTATCAGAGTAAAACGAACGCAGTAAATAGTACAAAACTTGTATAGAACCAACGCATAGTTAAGTGCAGCCAACGTATAGTTTGATACACAAGTTCAGCATATAAAATGTGGATTCGGTTCAAATTTGGAATCAAATTCGTCTCCAAATTTGACTTTTATCGATCTGTACTTCGACATGCATATAAACGCAATTTAAGATCATATACAAAATTCTATTAATTTCAGATTACATATATATGACAAATTTTTGTTTTAATCGGTTAGAAATCAGTGGGAGTAGTTTCATGAAGTTTTCTAGCATGCTCTCCAATAAGTGTTATTCCAGAGAACGTCAAATGTAACATGTGCAATTGTATTTTAAGCATTAAGCTTGTGTTATGTATATGCAAAAACTTAGACAAGCCACTTTGCAGCGCATATCGTTATGTCAATTGACACCTTTTGGGCCGGCAATGCTTTACTTGGTGAAATTCGAATTAAAATGACTTAATTTTGACAATGTTTATTAAACATAACCTGAAAAATAACGTACGACAAATAGATCTTTGTGCCACTGAACCAAACTAATCCTAGTCGGGCTCGAAAAACTCCTTGCATGGCATTAGTCTACTATAGACAAGAAATACTAACTTTGATATCAGTTTGCCATTTTTATTGAATCTGTCTTTTGTTCTTTGGCGATATTTTTGCCGATTAATCCTTGGTTTGAGGCAAAGAGTATTTGAAAATCGATTTTGTTTATGCAATTTTTTGTACCGTTTGAAAGAAAGTCTACACTTGTAGTCGCAATCACATGCCAAATTTGTAACATTAAGTAAAGTTTACACGTTTCTGAAAGTATAAATCGACCAACTGTCAACCAAGTTGGATTTGGCTCAATTTCATAGATGTTAAATCTGTGCACCGAAGTGAATCCATTTAGATCCCTTCTCTTTGTAATTGCCGCGTTAACTTAAATTCGAACATCCACTGAAAGGATTTTATTCAAAATTTGACTGAAATCTACAAATCGCGTGTGAAAACAGTTTGTTGGACATTTGGAAAAGATCCATACAGAAACTTTTTCGGATCCGAATTTTTGTGGTGTCTCTGTGTTTTTCCAATTCCGCGTCAGTCAAGTAAACAAACCGATTCGAACCCGACTTTTTTTTGCAAGTTTCGTGATTTGTGGTTGGCAGCAACTGCAATGCAAATTGGCTGTTTAAACTCGCCTCATGTAAGTACTTTAGACGGAAAATGGGAAGTGGTTTAAGCTCTTCGGTCGAGGCGGAAGATAAGTTAACTGTGGACAACTGGTTTGTTGCTTCATTTTAAAACGGTTTCTTTCAGTTCGATTTTGGGATATTCGTGTTTTGATTTTAACCCGGCCCAAGCTAAGAATCCTTTCAGGAGCATACGCCGGAAAACAAACCTCATTCTTCCTTTCAGTTCGTTTAAATGTTAGAAAAGATGAATGGTTCGAATCTGTTAACTAAGATCTGGTAATGTTAATTTAACTTTTATTTTAACATTTATCGTATTTTGATTGCCCCATTAATGAGCACATTGACTTTATAATCAATAAGTCATTTTAAGGAAATTGCTTTCAACTTTATGCCTCCTCGACATAAAATTTCACTGTCAGCTTTGCTAACATTTGGGTTAGTTTACTCAGAGGAATAAGTTTTCATACGTATAGCTTAAAGTTTTTTCAGTTCTTCCATATAGATTTAAGGCTGGAAGAACACGGACGGACTGATATGATTATAAAAATGTTTATCTAATTCGATTTCTAAAATATATAGACTCGTCAATATCGAGTTTGAATTTTTTGACGATTACAATACTTTATCTACAAATCTTATACGAGAAAATGCCAGTTATACCCAAGATTCATATTTAGTAACTATTGATCACCAATGCCATGCCGAGTTATGTTGAACCTTGGGCCTATTTTGCCCAAGGTTCAATTTTATGCGAAAGTATAACGCTTATTAAACGAGTTTGGAGAAAGCCATTCCAATTTTTGTTGGATGGAAAAAAACGGGTGGTCTTTAGAAAGTTCAAGTGTCACCTGCTCCATGCCACGCTTCAATTTTTAGAACTCTCAAAATAAATTTCGATACAGCCCCAGAACCACCCTCTGGTGTCATTTCGTCGTTTTTCTCCAATTTACGTACATATCTAACCAATAAATGTTGACGGCTTAATGTTAAATGGCATTTTCATTTAGTATAAAATTTATTTTATCGAGTTCGAAGAACTGGTCACCTAAGGTGGCTAGATTTTTAAAACCCCAAGCCTATTGACATGACATTTACAATTCGAAATAACTTGAACTGTTTGGTATCTAACTCTGTATACTGTGTACAAATAAGAATCAACTGGACGGAGTCTTGCAGAAATTTTCTCGCATGCTTTCTACTTAAGGTGTATGTACACACTTGAAACTTCGAAAATCGTTCATAATATCGAATATTTTTTATTGCTTAATAATGTTCTGATTCTTTAGCTTTGAAACGATGCCAAGATGTTGTCAATATTCGAAATATTTCTCGAGTTATTATTTTTCTTGAGGTGCTTTCATTAAACTCATATTATGGAAAATATTTTTTCCCTATGTTGCTTCATTCAAACAATCGTAACTCAACAAGAAATTAACCAAATACAATTATTTATATCAAAATAATCTGTATGAAATGGCGAATGTTTTGTGCCTTAAAGTTATATTTTTAGAAATGAATTTTTAATGGCTATTTAAATGTTAAAATTACAGAAAAAAATCTCGTTTTTTCTATTTATCGTTGATGAAAAAATTGTTAAAAAAAATTGACGTTTTTATAACTTGATTGAGGCAGACAACATGAAGACTAATATTAGGCATCATTTCCAACTAGAATTATGTGTCTGTACAAATTAGAATTTAAGATATCATGTTTCAAAAAATAGGCTAATTAGCTCATTAAATATTTAATTAACAATTAGTGTCATATGGTTTTTTCTCACTGAAATGAGTTTTAACATATATTAATGGCCTACTGTTAAAAAACTGGATTTTTTAAAGTTAAAATTTAAAAAAAACTTCTAGTGTGTACATACACCTTAATTGTCACACTTACCTTCTTTCACATATAATTGAACTTGGACGAGATTGGACTCACGTGTGCTCAACTTTATTTTCAACCCCTGTATGAGTCTTGCTTTTGAAGTAGAGAATGTTTTCAACGAACCATATATTCAGAAATATAGAATCTTTGTTCGACTGAGGCCACAACATAGCAAAACTTCAATTTTAGTAAGATTACATAGACAAATAACATTTGATATAAATGCGACGTTTATGGCGCTGCGTTTTTGAGTTATCACTTCTATATCCATAGGAAAGTACAGAACTGATAAAATCTCAATAGATTTATTTTGAAATTTTCCTTTTGTATTCTATTCCTTAAATGCTAATTCTATATACCAAATGTTATCTAACCCTTTAAGTTTTGTAGTTATCGTATTCATTCGTTTTCGTATAAAATTTTGTAGAAATCTAGCGATATTTACAAGATATGTAAAGACCACATACCAAACTTCATCCATAGATTTCAGTTTGCAGGTGTTCAAGTAAGATATAATTCCAAAAATGTTTTTTGAATGCGGAATAGCTTAAAGCGTAGATTCGTTAAAATCTCGAGTTCGAATTTTTTTTGACGTTCACACTATTTTCTTATAGTTCAGACATTATTAAGTAGTTTTGGTAGATTAAATTTAATCTCATTAAACTTTATAATACTTCAATTTTTATCTCAATCCTACATGTATAGAGGTTTAAAAAAGCTATTTCTTTTTAGGACTGTTGGTTCTTTCATTACTGAGGGTTTATATGGAGCCACTGCAAGCTGCTCTCTGAAGGAGGAACCCGACCAGATGCAAGTTTAGGATCTGTTGTTCCTGAAAACCCAAATTTCAAGCTTCAGCTTGTCTGCTCTTCCTGAACAGTCCAGAAAGTTTCTACAGAAAATCCAGTCCAAAGTAATCGAATCCAGAAGATCCCAAGTAATCGAATAATATCTTTCTTTTTTAATAAATATCTTTTGACTGTAATTAAAAATATATTTGAATTCTTCTGAATATATTGAAATCTTCATAGTATGTTATCCAAAATAGGATGTTTCTAAAGATATTAAATTTGCGTAAAATGAGAATGTGCAATGAATACTTGAAGGGCTTGACTGACTCTAAATCCCAATTGTAGACTGTCTTAGCAAGTGCTCTCTATTTGATTAGACTTCTGTGGCAGATTTTTCCGAGTCTCAGCAAAATTTCAAAAATCTTGTTAGCAGAAAATTGCAATTTTCTTTCGCAGTGGCATGCGAAAGATCTTGAGACAGAAGTTCAAATGACTTTGATTCTCTTTTGTCCATTAGATGTCTACTTTTCAGTATGTTAATCGTTTTAAGTGTTATGTGTAGTTCATTGCGAAGTAGTGTAGAAATCTTTTTCCAGTTCTGAAAGCCCGAAATACTTCGATTGAAGTATGACGGTTCAGCGGCTCTTCTTTAGAGTAAGTTGCTGGGAAGGCTTTTGTGCTCAGACATATTCTGGAAATCTTAAAGGAAGTCGGAGCATTACTTTTGTGCATCAGTTCCTGAAAAAATGAGCTATCATAGGCATTTAGTGAATTTCTGACAAATGAACTTGGGTGTTTCAGTATTCAATTTCAGAATTCTTAAGATTGTAGGAATTGATTATTCAATAGTGTTTCTATAATAGGAAGTTGTTCCAAAAATCCTCAACATTACAATAAGAACAGTAGTAAGTAGTTTTTGAGCATGAATTTCTAAATTAAGGTTATAGTTAAAATATAAACCATTTGATACTTTGACATTGAGGACTTGTATTGTAACAATCCCGATTTGGTTTTTTCCCCGCCAATTTCTTATCGAAGCAATACTTGCATTGTATTTGAAAGAAATATAAAAAAAATTACTATTGTGGGTGCAAAATCGAACTCTGATCTATTTTCTAATTGGTGGAACATGCTTCAATGAGGCATTTGGCCTTTATATTGGAGAAATCTGTGTACATAATTTCTATAATGGAATCTTCTATATTAAGTCCTCAGGCCTTCGCATTCGGATGGCTATTCCGATTCCAATCATTTGAAGCGAGAAACATTGGTCAAGTTGGATCTGATATCTCACTTTATAACATTCGCTTAAAAGAAACTCTTTATATTAATCAATATAAAAAATCTTTAGAAACAATGCTCTCAATGGATTTCTCCCTTTTCTATCTGGAATACAACATATTTAAATATTCTAGGAAACAAATTTACATTCGTCTTCTCCCTCCCAAATATTCATTCCATTAAGGTTAGAATTCGAAACTAATCCTTCTATAAGTGGCTGCTCCGAGTAAACAACCCTCAACGCATCAATAAAACTCTATTGTCTGTGAAGAATACGATATCTTGTCTTGTGTTTTGATAGACCATATAAATATAAAATATAAATTTGAAACCGTTTTAAATTATAGTTAAGTACCCACAACATACCGTTGAATAAAAGAAATTCAATCCAAGAAACTCAATACTTTGAGCACCGAACAGTATTCGATATTTAATTCGTCCGATTGAAAAAATTCATTTCAATACTTATGAAA
>JAPMOR010065787.1:0-13332 GCA_026543865.1 Argiope aurantia
AGCTATCTCCAAGACTCTTGTAGTTTCTGGAATCAACGATTTTGTAGCCAATGGCTTCAGTTTTGTCAGCAAGTCCGCGTGTCCTTGACCCGGTCTCCAGTAGAGTTATCCGTGAAGCTATCTTTACCAGGAGAATTATTGCGCTGGAAAGCAATATTATAAATTCGAAGTATATTTTCTGAGGCACACTGAGGAATCAAATCGCGAAGATTTCAGTGAATCAAATGTTTTTCAATATTTGCGTAAAAATCCAGAAAATTATTATTATTATATATATATTCCAGATAACTTTTTTACCTGATCTACGGAAAAGAAACAAGAAGTTCTTTAATAATTAGTAAATGGCATATCAATTTCATTTAGACCTTAAAATCTTTCTTGTAAATTAAATAAGAAAATAATTCTTCGCATGTCAATTATTTTACCCTACACTATGATTTTATTTATTCAGCTACAGTTTTGTGAATTTAAGTGATTGGAAAATAAATTTTCATCTTAATTTTTTTTAGCTGAAATTAATTAGTAAAACGATCTATCACATGCAAAATGAAATCCATTCATTAATTAAGCATAAAATCATTTACAATTATTTAAGAAATAAAAACTAACACGCATAACTACGCAGTGGATAATTGAGACTTTGAGTACATCCATGGTTGCATCGCTACACTATACATCAATATTAAGGGTTACGATTACGCAGAACAATAAGTCACAGCTCTTGAGTTCTAGATAAAGTAGGAAGACTGACTTTATTCTGCGAAAAATCGATTCCATTGCAAGAACAACTTAACGATTGTTTGAATCAATGATTCTGAACCTATCTCATTAGCAGATTTTTAAGAAAGAGGCACCAAAAGGAAATTTAACTATTTCACTTCACAATCGGAATGATTGTTTCATAAAAACACTTCATCTACAAGGTGGCAAAAATGACGCCAATTCTTCCTACACAATGATTTCAAGCACTTAAAAAAGATTAATACTTTTTCAAGGTTGTTTTAATTGAAAGCATTTGCAATTTGTGAATAACATACCCCGTTTTAGAAAACATGACAAATGCATTCGTAATGCTGTATGAGCATATATAGTAGTATTCGAGTCTATAAAGCATGGTTAAGAAAACATAGGTAGCATTTCAAAAGTTTACATAATATGCAAAAGAATAATATTTGAAACTAATTTGCGTTAATCAATTGATTAATTAACCAAATAAAAATTTGTCTTGAAAAATGACAAAGAATCAAATGCGAGCGTTTAATTTAGAAAAATAGGTTAAAAAATTGCTTCAGTTCTTTTATCCATATTACAACTAGTTATCAATAATTGCTTAATGCTCAGTTATAAACTTTTAAAGCACGCCCTATAAAGCATGGCGACAACGTGGATCAGTTATGGATATGGTATCTTAGAATGGAACTCGGAATTTGGATCCAAGATCAAATGATAGGGCTTAGTTATATTAACGTCCCGCTTTGGAAACATAAGGTCTATTTTGAGACGGCCCTCGTTATTTTGAATCCATTTCAAATGAAGAGAACGATACCCATGTTGGTACCCTCCTCAATAAATATCCACACCACACCAACAGGAGGGTGTACGACCAAAGACGTGAATCTTTGGTGGAATCGGTCCGAGTTCGGGATTTTGGATCTATAGGACCTGGAGTCCTACAGACCTCAAAAGCCAAGCCAGATCTTAACACTAAGATGACGCCTGATCAGATGACAAAAATGACACCCGCGTCCTCACAATTTTTAAAAGCAAGTCAATTTTTACAAACAAGTAACACACAAAAAGAGGGCGTTTATCTTTGAAGTCAGATTTTAAACAACATATACGGTATATTCCGTAGAATCCATTTCGAGCCTTTCATTCCAAAATCGCATTCATGCCACTAGTCTTTTAAAAGTCAGAATAATAATTTTATAAGGTATATTTCAGTATTAATAATTTTATAGGTTTGAAAAGAATATAATTGAATTGGAAATCCTTCAGTTTACTTTCCCACGAAATGAAATATTTTCTCGTTTCGCAAAAGTTTACATTATCTTGTTAAAAGCTAATTGTCATATTAAGGCCCGTAAGGGAAATGGAATAACGCACTAATTTGATATTTTTTTAGTAGGGGGGGGAGTAAAAATCGAATAAATTGGAAATAAACATCATTTGACGCGTTCGAACTTTTGATTTACAGCATTGTATCAAAGATGTTACAATATCATTTCAAAAATCAAATTTACCAAGTAAAGCACATCTGAAATAATTCAGAATATAAATATTATAAACATTCTGCATTCTCGAATTATCTCAAAAGATTTTTAAAAAATTTAACTGAACATCTAAAAATTAAATTATATTACTGCATCATCTCACAAAATTACTAACATTTTTGGTATCACAATTTGCTTTTTAGCTGTAGAGTCCAAGTTCAAGTTCGTAATTTATAAACTAAGATTAAGTCGTTCATGCGCGTTATAACTCGATATCAAAATTATGGATATTTCGTTAGCATTTTAATACTCTATGGATTCTTATCTGTATCAATGTAATTCACTTCCAACACAGAAAGTTTCGTGCCACTTGAAAAAAGAGAAAATAACGCATATAAAAGTAATAGTTTTTTTTGAAGAGGCGGATTAAATTCTGCGAATACCTGCATTTAAATTTTTTCTTCGATAATAATTAAAATTTCTGTATGAGTAGAAAAATAAAAAAATATTCTGTGATTTCAAAAAATTATGCAATTTTCCAAGTATTAAATTAGAGCCAAAAACATTCGTACTAATAAATAAAAATATGACGAACTGCTGGAAAAATATGACGAACAGGAAGGAAATGTTTATAACCTGTCCTGAAATTCAAAAGCATATTTTACTAATCCTCTTAAATAAGCAGTTCGATTTTTTACCTTAAACCTTCAACTGTATAGAAGTTTAAGTAATCATTATATAATCTTATGAGAATTTAAAAAATTTTATAGACAAAAATTTTTAATACGAGAGTAAAATATCTGCGCGAAAATTTGTCTATTTTTGCATTACAATTATTGATATATTTCATTACATTTTTATTTAATTTGATTCGTTTCATGTACAGGTGGAATTTTTAATACATTTCTTCACTGATTTCCTAAAGAATCAGAATTTTAAAATTCAGTATACGCATGCATAACCAATGGCATCATAGTATTTTAATATTTTCAGAACGTAGTTATCAATTAATTCATTCAATTTAATTTAATTTTGATTTGTTACAAGCGAAGACACTTATTAATGAATTCACACAAACAAATAAAATTCCACTTTTCAGCAGACAAAAATGTTTTTAAAAGTTATCTTTAAAATTTATTTATATTTAACTTCCGTCAGAGCAAATTTTTTTCAACTGCTGTTAAAATCATGCTTCTTTTCCAAAGAAAAAGATACGCAATAAAATCTCTTTGCTCAAAATGCTACTTTTTGTTCCTCTGGTGAGAATCTCAAGCATTTTTTGTAGATTTTTTCCCGTATTTCAAATACTTAACCTGTGTTAGATTGAACTTATTCATTTCTGCTTATTAATTCATCAACAAGGGGCAAACAAAAGTATTTTGCATGCTGGGTTTCAAATAAGTAAAAGATTCGATGTCTCCTCCTTTGAAAACATAATATTTTCTCACCATTTACAAATTCCATATTACATAAATAAGAATAAAATTATTTTTCTAAGTAAGCCACAATGCATTCTAAATGTTGATAATCCAACATTAAATCATTTATACTGCATTACTGCAAATTTTGAATCAAAATAAAATATAAATATATAAGTTTGTGTTACTTGAACTATATTCGAAGCTGTATCTTTTGGAAAAGAAACATTCAGCTTGATTGCTTTAGTAGAGTGAAGAAAAGATGTCACAATACTTTTGGAGGTAGGGAATATTAGATTTTCTACAATAGTATGTGCATGCTTTTTTTAGTTTAAGCAATACTAAAACCAAGAAAATGTGATGCATGTGGTGAGAGAATGAATATTGTGGATGTTAATTTTCACCTTAATTATTCTTGAATCAATCTCACCTCATTTACTTTCTAAATTCCAATGTGGACGCGGTTATAGAAAACAAAAACTGAGGAACGTAAGTAACAATGTGTCTACAAATGTTGCATGCATTTAAACTTGTGTAAAAATTGTACCACCAAAAATAATTTAATGTA
The DNA here is from genome assembly GCA_026543865.1 of Argiope aurantia. Lineage (NCBI taxonomy): Eukaryota > Metazoa > Arthropoda > Arachnida > Araneae > Araneidae > Argiope > Argiope aurantia. The sequence goes on from JAPMOR010065787.1 coordinate 4,200, forward strand.
TTATCATTGTTGTATGTACCTTTATGTTGAAAACTCCGTAATATAGCAAAGATTGTAATAAAGATGATAATAATTTTTTTCTTGCTTCTTCAACTGATTGTATTTACATTGCATTGAATATTTAATAAAATGTTTCGAAGCAAAAATAATTATAAAAATACCATTACATCATTTTTGAGTCAGAAATGCAAATAATTTCTTTTACTAAGCAGAAATATTTAACACATTCTTTATTAATTTCGTAAGTGCTAATAGTTTTTAATGCTATATGAAACAAGTTATAGTATTTGAATTCTTTTTATCATTTATTATAATTCCATTAAATTTGTTACATGATAATTTAAGAAATGTTGAAATTTAAGAAAAAATTCAAAATGTCCATAGAGTTTCGTTTCTCTTTACTTTTATCAATTTGAAGTAAAACATCGGAACTTTATACAAATGGTGAATTTTAAAGTAAAGTTTAAAGTAAAAATGAAAAAAGTAAAATATTGGTCTAATAATTATATACTTCAAAATTCAATCCATCATTGTAAACATTTGCTCAAATTTAAAGATCGGTTGTTGCTTTTTTTTTTTCCGATTGTTTTATAGATATAATCATATCCGTAAAATTATCCATTTTGAATTTGAACGAATTAAATCATTTGAATTTTTAATAATCAGATTTTTAATTAGAATTCTTCTAAACTACAACGGGCATTTGTTATTGATTTCTACATCTTAACACCTTTTGAATTTTTAGACCCTTTTTAAAGAAATTTTAGAAAGTAAAACACTAAAATCTTCATTTCAACACAGATGTATAAAAACACCCACCCGTTCTTTCAAATTCGCTGTATTTTACAACCAATAGCTTTAAAAATCACAGCGGATTCAATGACCTCTTCAATATAAAATGTTATCTTGAACAAAACAAGAGGTTATTCACAACTGTTGTGCAATAAAAGAAATGCGTTAAAAGAAAACCTCGCATTTGTAATCAGATGAAATTATCAAATTAACTCAAACGAAGAACCGGCAAAACTCACCTTATCAACGACCATCTGATTTTCAAGGTTCAGCGCTAGGTGAAAACCCCAGTCCACAGAACTGTCATTCCTCTGCAGAAGAATATTAATTAAGTTATCCATAGTTTATGTTGTCACTCGATGAACTCTTCGGTTTGACCCATCTATCGTTTTGAATGATTCGCGGTTTAACTTCCATTTCCCAGTGGCCGCACAGTTTTGTTATTGGTGAAAGGTTGCCGTAACTCCCCGTCCAGATTGGCGACTACATCGCTTTTTGTTTTCACTCTTGCAAATATGACGTAGTATCACAATTATTTTACAATTCAAGGTACTCAGAATTTTAAGTACAAATTCGATATTTTAAAAAGAAATTTCTTACACGTTTATATTATATGTACAAAACTGTACTTGATATATCAGGTTAGAATTTATTGTTCGACATACTTAAAATTTATTTTAGTTTTACCAATTTTTCCTTACAATAAAGATGTGTATTACTCGTCTATGTGTTGGCGCTTTACAGACTAGACTGTTTGACGTAGACTCCTCTGAGCGACTTATTTTGAAATGTTAATTATTTAAATGTTATGTGAAATTTGACGTTTTTTCGCAATAATTCTTAAAAATATTATAATACAAAACTGAATTTACATCAAACTAAAACTTTAAAAAATCATCTTTTCAAAGATACCTTTTATTTTTATTTAATTCTTAATCAGTTTGTTTAAAGATATTTTGAGCATATTTTCCAACAATATGTTACATAAAAAAAAATTAAAATAAAATTTAACATATATTAATTAATAATTAATCAAATTCCTTAATTAGTAAACCATATTTATTTTATTTAAGAATGTATAGGTATTTTTTCTTAAACCTTACTTTTCATGAATCAGAGAAATATTTATTAAATTATCCCTTGAACCATTGTATAAATTATATACATAAAAAGTATTCTGCAATGCAAATAAGACTTCATTGCTGAATGGTTCTATTTTCTGTAATCATATCTTTAAAGAAACATGTTTGGTTTCAAAAAAAAAAAAGATTTTATTAGTTGAAATTTAATCACTTTCCTTTCTAATGAAAATTCAAATTTTAGGGAAGATGACCGAACATTAGAAGAATCCATAGTGTAATGAACCATATTTTACACGGATTCTAAAATTGCATAAATTATATGACTATCAGAACATGAAGCTTGAAAAATATTTTGCTAAATAAGCCATAAAGACGAAGTTACATAAAATATTTAATAATAAAATTTTGCGACTTATTTAATTGAAAAATTGTGAGTAACAGCGAACCGGTTGGTCACCAAAAATGGCTAGTAAAACATAAAAATTTCGAAATCGGGGAAGGGGGGGATGAGTCCCATCGAATCAGCTATAGAGCGTGTAGTCCATACTATTGTTAACTCTTATAGCATTAATTTCGTTCTAGCAATACTATATTGAACGTTTACTGGTTGAACTGATTTAAGAAAATAAATTCTTATACTATCTTAGATAAATTAATATAGTTTGCTCATTAAATTAATTATTAATTAAATTAGTTAATTATTAATTTATAAGTCGAAGAATTCTCTTATGGATTATCATAATAAATTGAAACGCCTGTTTTTATTTTATCAAGAAATTTGATTAAAATTTAACCATAAAAAATTGATTTATTAGAATTGAAAAAATTTATTTATTAATTTTTAGAATTCGTTACTTTAATGTCTTAAAGTATTAATAATACAAGTTTAGTTTAGTTATATTAACGTCCCGTTTGAAGCAACACTAGAGCTATTTTGGGACGGACCTCGTAATTTTGAACCTCGGTCAGATGACGAGGACGACGCCTGAGCTGGCACCCCCCTCTCTATACCACACCAACGGGAGGACGTTTGGTCAGAACGGATTTAACATGCAATAGACCCCCTTACACGACGGTTCTTCGGTGGAATCGGGTCTCGAAACTGAAACCCTCCGGTTCCGAAGCCGAGACCTTACCACCAGGCCACCGCGGCCCTATTAATAATACAAATTAATTGGATTGTTAAAACCACATTATATGATAAGTGGTTAAATATTTGTTTGTTGTTTCTAAATTTATTAAGAGACACCAGCTCAATTAAAAATAATGAAATATGTCTGCCTGTTAGAAAGGTAATTTTTTTTAAAAAAAACTTTCAGCTAGACGAATGAAATATGATATATGGTAATACCAGATTTATAGATTTCTATCAAATTTGTGTAAAATCCATTGAGAGAAAATTTGTCTATCTATCTGTTCAAATACACGTTAATAAGATATCTGAAAAGCGGAGAGAGCTGGATGGATAAAATTTGGTTCATATATTTAACATTTTTTAGCCAAATCTAACAATGGGTTGAATATGTGTTCAATCTGTATTTTCAGAAAATTTTATGCACGATAATTTATAAACGAAATGACTTAAATATTTCGTATTTGGCATGTGATTTAGCGACTGTAATCGTAGTTCTGTTTCAAATTTTGTTTACAATCGGTTAGAAATACACGCGTTTAAAACTCAAATTATTCACCTGCATTAGAGAGTATGCGAGAAAGATTACGGAAGACCACTTCCGCTGGTTCTGTCTTTCTAAGAATGCTTAGACTCTTTTTCTAGGAAAGAAAGGGGCGAAAACGGCCTTTTGAAAAATGTCTGAGCTATTGCTCATCCGGGTCCTTTGGTCATTTCATTTGCATCATAAAAGTTGGAAAGAATTCACTTTCCTTTTAATCAATTTATTTTAAATCAATTTATTTAAGATCAATTAATTATTTTATTTAAAATCAATGATTTTAAATAACATTTTTTAAATCAATTTTTTTTAAAAAAATTCTGTTAATTCGAACCATTTTTTATAAGAAAATTCCGGGATATTTAATTCAAATCCAGAACAAAATGTAAAAAAAAAGGCACGTAATTTATATGTGCATAAGGTCATTATAAATTACATTCATATTAAACCTCTACGCTTATATTTTGTATCTAGTGCAGGAAAAGATTCAAAAGACGAAGCTCAAGATATTTGCACTACGGATTAAAGTTAAGTAAACCCTCGTATTATCTGACCCAAAATAGTGGCATCTTTTCTCGTTTCTAAATGCAGCCAAAATCCCCCCAAACACTACAGGAAAATCTACTAAATATAGACAAACTCTACAAGCTTGCTGCATACAAAAGCACAGTATGAATTCGCATGAGATGTTTGCGCAATCCTCGAAGGGCATTGAGCTTTTCTTTATACTGATGTTACAGCAAGAAGGAAATAATTCTTTTTTTTTCTTCTTCTTTTCTTTTTTCAATTTCCTCGAGAAATGAGGCGCAGCAAATATAACATCCATCTTTTAGCATTCAGGTACATTCTGTCCGATAATAGCTGTTTTTTTCTTTTTCTATTTAATCTTTATGTTGCTCATGATGGCCTTGTTCATTCGACCATTTACACGGGTAGATTTTGAGAGAAAACTCGCAGATGGTCAAGAGACATTTTACGGAGTCCCCCCCCCCTACACACAAATTCTGTCTACTTTTGATAACAAAATTAAGCCTGCTTAGAGCCGATTGAATGACTGATAAGAATTATTTGCATGGGAAACTTGGCGGAAATGGTACCCGAACTGATTTATCTTGCTGCATTTGCTGAAAATTTTCATCAACAACATAAAGGAAAGCGCCTGCGGTGTGGATCAAAGTCTGAATAATTTTAAGCGATTATGTTATATTAAGTATCAAATTAAATTTTGGAGTTAAAATTAACTTTTTGGTATGCGAAAGAGAAAATAAGTATTATAATGTCCAAAAATAATTTATATTCCAGATTGTGAATATCTAATGTTTTGATTCCCTGAAAAATTGGAATAAAGTTTGCATATCTGTCAGTGTTTATGTGTATGAAACCAGTGGGAGTGGTCCCCCCCCCAAATCTTTCTCGCATACTCTCTCATAGTGGTGTTATCTCAGAGAACGCCTTGCATAGCATTGGTGTACAATAGTTACGAAATATTAACCTTTGCCAAGAATTTAGCATTTTTATTGAATTTATTGCGTCTACTTTGGCGAGTTATTTGGCGATTAATCCTGGCATACGGTTAATAACATCCGAAAATTGAATCTGTGATTTAGATGAGTTTTTAAAAACCGGTTTGACTCAAAATTTGTCAAAAAAAACCCACACACTATAGTATTTGTAGTTACAAAATCCCATACCAAACTTAATATATTTAACACATTGTTTGTTATACATTATATATTTATTAAATATTTGAACTTATTTGCAAATGTTGCATCTAATTACTGATTTTAAAAAAAGTGCACAGTCCGAGTATTAATGTGCGCCAAGTATGCGTAACGACAAATTTTCGGTATAATCGTGTTTCGGGCACGAGACCCCAATTACATACTCTGTCATTAGATTAATCGCCATTCTTTTAAAAAAAGAGATGATGAATGCAGAATGCATTTCTAAAAAACATAGTGTGAGATACATAACAATGTCTTAAAAAATTTGAAAAATCTAATCATTCATGCAGAGATTGATTTGTCCGGAATATTTCTTATCATTGTTTTCGTTTGATTTGCATTGGACAAGTCTATTAGTCGTAAAATGTTGGCGATTAATTGATTTGGGAAGTATGGTGATTACAGTTATGAGTACATTTACCTCCAGCTAAGTGGAGGCGTCAAACAAGGAATCGGAGACATTTTTTAATCAACAATTTCCTAAGAAATCGAAGGTTTCTTAGTATGTATGTAGGGTTTCTGAAGGATTTTCTGAAGTATGTGTGTTCTACCCTGCTGTTATCAACTTATTTAACAACGCTAGTCGTTTTTCTAATGTTTTGTCTAATGCTAACGTTTTTAACTCTTGACCTGTCCAAGAAATTAGAGCGTCGTATCGTGCACCTTTCTACAACTGTATAGAGAGATAAATTCATGTTTTTATTTGGTTGGACAAGTCATCAGGCGCAGAATGTTGGTGGTTAATTGATTTGGAAAGTACAGTAATAGCAGTTGGCGTAATACAGCTCCCGCCAAGCTTAGGCACCGAACAAGAAATCCGAGATACTTTTATTTTTATTCAGTAATTTTCCAAAAATCGGAGGGAATTCGGAGACATATGTGCGCTACCCAGCTGTTAAAATTCATTTAGTGACGCCAGTCGTTTTCCTAACATTTTGCGTCATTATTAACTTGTCCAGTACAAGTCGCGTTGTGCAGCAGACTCAATTTTAGCAATTTTTAGGTAGAGATAAATTCCCTTTGTAGCAGTTGCATTACACTTATCTTCTCTTTTGGATACTAGATGGCGATACCTGATTAAGCCATCCCATATGTAATCCCATAATGCATTGCGATTGTAATGAGAAGGAGATGTGACGCTGAACTGTGAAGCGCGCGCGTAAATGTCTTGTCTTTGTGTTTGTAATTGTTTAGTGTGTGAATGTGATTATTAAAGAAATGTTTCCTACAACATTCGTCATGTTGCTTCCTGCACAGATCATAATAATCCACATACCACCACACCTTTAAATTTATTTGCATTTGGAAGAACAACATTTTTAGAAGTAGATCTAAAAATATTACAATTTTCATCGTAATAAATCCACAATAAAGTACAAATTTATCAATTTTCTTCTTTCTTTTTATTCCAAGCATTCCTTTATAAAAAATACACGAGCTTTAATAAATTTTAAATTCATTCTATACAGTGGAATGTTTGTTGATAATTACACTAAGGCATTTAAGGTATCCGACTGACTTCGATGACGAAATTTAAAAAAAAAATGATACATAAACATTTTTTATTAGCTAAAATGTACTTGAAAGATCATTATTAGAAGAAAAAAGTGCACTCATTGTCTTTAGTTTTTGGAAAAAAGTTGCCTATTTAACGAAAATTTACCAACAATTTCCTATTTTAGGAAAAGCGGAGTAAATTAAAAAAATAATGAAAGTATTTAATTTTTATTTCGCCTATATATGTCTCAAGCTACATAAAATGCAACAGACCACAAGATAAAAATTATTTTACTAAATACAAATTTTATGAGAATTTGAAGTTGCCGTTAATGATTTTTTAATCAAAATTTCTCTGTTTTGAATTTAATGTGTCTGTAATGCATGTCTAAATGAAGTTATCTTAAACTCAGGGATCTGTCACACCCAAAGGTTTTGGATACATGCATACGAAATTTCATAAAATTTTATTTTGAAATATCCTGTTTTCCGTGAATTACAGTGAAATATTCCTTCTTCGGAAAATCCATTTAAATATTGAGGGTTTCAGGTTCGAGACCCGATTCCACCGAAGAACCGTCGTGTAAGGGGGTCTGTTGCACGTTAAATCCGTCCTGACCAAACGTCCTCCCGCTGGTGTGGTGTGGTGTGGAGAGGGGGGTGCCAGCTCAGGTGTCGTCCTCGTCATCTGACCGTGGTTCAAAATGACGAGGTCCGTCCCAAAATAGCCCAAGTGTTGCTTGAAACGGGACGTTAATATAGCTAAACCAAACCAAACCGAACCATTTAAATATTGTACTTGTAAATTAGTTCATCCAAATGTGCTGGAAACAAATGTAGTTTTCATGCTTTTTTTAACAGAAATGCCAAAATAAAGCAAACTACGACCGACTAGGTAGAGAGATAATATAAATATACCAAAAATTACTTTGGAGAATTTTACGGTAAAAATAAAATAAATTCGGTTATAAATATCACTGTTTCCGATTTCATTTTTGAATTTAATTTCTTGCGTATCATTGTGAATCTACTATATCTATAGCTCTATCTTAGATATATTAAAAGCAAAGTATGTTTTAGAATCTACGAAGTATGAACTTTATTTTCATATCATAAAAAAAATCGAGTTTTTCTGGAAATATCATCTTTTCAACCTATTCGGAAACCTTAAGCATATTTCCTTACGCATGAAAATATTTGTATTTTTCTCGTATACAATTTGTTATCCTTGCAAGAAACTCTTTTGAATTTTTGTCACATTCCCCAAATCATGAATGTAAATAGGTATGCGACTTCGTTGGAACGTCTGAAAGGCCATAATTGCAGGTGGTCCTCTCCTGCTGTAGACATTCCAATGAGTAATAATTCAAAAGGGAGAGTCCGTCACTCTGACACCTCTAAAAAGCATTTCTACAAATTGCTACCGGTGGCCACGAAATGTTTCTGCACCCCCATCTGCGCATGAGGAGGTAAATACTTTATCGGATATGAAAGGCAGCTAAAGTGAGTTTTTGAGTTCTTTAAAGTCATTACATGTTTTATAATTATCACATTTTTGAATAAATAGTCCAGTTTTTTACTCCGTTTAATTTTCTTATAAGCATTCTTCTTATATTATAAAGCATCTAGTGATATAAATATTTTTTTTAAAGTTGGTTTAAGGTATTTTCAAAAATTTTATTTTAATGCATTCTTATTTTTAGGTTTTACATTCTTCATGAAATAATTAAATTTCTTTTCCGTAATTCTTTTGAATCTAATTAAATTACTTGTTGAATGCTATATTGCCATTAACGAATAGAAAAACCAGATTTCCCGATTTTTAAGATATTTTTCCCAACCCAATAGCCCAATTGTGGTTAGTTGTAAATACTATTATTATCAAATTAAAATGCATGATCATGCAAAAAAAAAATCGTTATTTATTTGCTTAAAGATCTATAGGTATTGCATTCTGTATTATTTTTATTTTAAAAAGATAGAAAACTTTGAAATCATCGAAAGTGGAAAAAATATGACACTATTTTTAACATTTTATCAACAATCTGTATGCTCAAATACAAATAAAATCACAATAAAATTTATATTCTTATAAACAATGAATGAATATAGGAAATTAATTGATTAATAAAAAAGGAATTAATAATAAATTAAAATGATAATGAATAAATAATAACATGAAATTAATTAATTAATTAATGGATTAAATATGAATAAACTAATAGAAAAAGTATATTTAAAAGAATTTTTTTCAAAACGATGTTTTTTTTTTTATCTGGGTATGTCAATTTTTGAGGAAATTACATGATATTTATTACGCGTTATTATCCAGCTATACTTTAAATCTGAAAATGTATTTTAGTTT
>JAPMOR010065803.1:0-28195 GCA_026543865.1 Argiope aurantia
ACTATTTACCAAATAATTACATCAAATTAAATTTATTTTCATTTATTATAACTGAACGATTAATTTTCACCCCTTTTTTTCACCTTCAGAGCGACTCTACAATTGGAAATACACGTCTGAAAAAAATTCTTCACTCGACCTCTACGTCGTTGTCAGTTTTAATGCAATGAGAATAAAGAACCCAAACTATAATTCACATTGATTTTAATTTTACAATATGTCTGAATTTTGGTTCATTTGTTAAATTTGTGTTTTTACGATCTTATGAAATGAGTAACTGAAAAAAGTTTAAAAAAATCTTTAAAAGCAAAAAAATTCTAATTATATACATATATATATAAAATAAAACGACAAAAAAATTTTTACAATGAAAACAATTTTATTATTTTTAGCCTAATATTTTATTTAATAATTAAATAGATCAATGCAATGTTACACACCGTATCTCTATTATAAAGGTGTAGCGGTTACAATTACTGCCTTCTCCTTTCTTCATAGGTGGCGCTACTACAGCCACCTATCAAAAGCCATGTTTTCCCATGATTCCTCATTCTTGTCTCTTGTGTTGTCCTTGCTTGCCGTCTATTTTTGTTCTATGCCTTGTTCTTCAATATGCTTGTGTTAAATGTTTGTGCCGTGGAACTTAACCCGCTAATAAAAAGTAGTTCCTGAAACGGAACTCATTCTTTCATCCATGGCATAACACATGATAAAGAGTCTCGTCCCTCTACAAAGGTAAAATATAAGAGAGGGTCATTTAACTTAAAAATTAAAGAAATGAACCATGTACTTTCATACAGTAACAAACCCGAGAGGCCATCTGCCACAGTTAACACAGTCACAATCTATTAAGAAGCAATCCATGTCCATTGCCCTTTTTTTTTTAATCGATGAGGTTGAGGATGCCGATACCTAATAGATAAAACTGCTTCCTTCATAGAAAACCTGCATTCAAAGAAAATGAATTACAATCCAACTGCTGAAAACATTTCATTACATTCTTGTGCAAATAGATGTAGGACTCAGGAATCACTACTATTGAGAATCACGCACATTTAATTACATTTAGGACGAACAATTACATTAACATAAAAGAAAAGAACATTAAATAGATTTCGTCGAATACGTCGCAGGATTAATTCACCTGTTACGTCGCGTCTTTCGTTCAGAGACCCGTCTCGTCTCACACGTCTTGACTTTCGTTCAGACCCATCTCGTCTCGTCTGCACTCCGTCTAACAAGCATCAACACCTGTTGGCCAGCAGATGGCGCTCGTCACTATATAGATAATACAAACGTTTGACTATCTTTCACGAAATGAAATAAAAATTCGGTCAAGTGCTTTCAGAGAACATAATGCCGAGTCAACCTCGCAATCCAAAAGTCGTTATCGCGAGCCTCATCTAATAACATTTTGTTAAGCCATCGATGACTCAGAGATTTCCCCTCAGAGATTTTACGTGGAAAGTTTATTTCTCCATGAACTCGATTTCTAAATTATAAACGATACCTTCGTTTGAAATGATTTCATCAATGATATATGAATATATTATAATTTTTTTTAAATCATCCAATGTGTTTCATGCAATAAACAAACATATTAATAAAACCTTTTCTTAATTACTCTAATTATTAAGTTACATTCCGCACTTCCCATTAAACGCCTGAATGTTCGTATTCTGCAGCCTTTACAGAGCTTTTTTTTAAATTCTTCATTTTTTTACCGTTACAATAAACATCATAATTCTAAATAATGAGTAAATTGGTACAGTAATCATTACAACACTGACACAAAGCTAACTCTCGATTATTCCTTCATATGTGGATGGCGTGCAGTAAACACGATATTTTATAATGATTATTACTATTATCTGCCTTCAGTGATCTTATGTCCAACCGAATTTAATAGTCATAATCATTCAGTTGTATCAGAAAAATTGTTTTCATTGCGGCTCACTTCAGTTGTGCTATTTTGCATAACTCCGAAGAATTTCGGTAAAGAAGCGTTCAGATTCGTAAATACAGCAGGACATTGCTCTAAATAAAGAATGTTTATAATCCGCAATAGATGTGTAATAATATTCTTGAGAAGCCATGTTACTGAATATTCATGAGAAGAAACCATATACTGAAGTGTATACAAGTCTAATATACACGTGCAATAAATATGGTTAGCAATAGCGGCGAAGTGGGGAATTGAACAGATGAAGCCGGTTCCATTGTCGAAGCTGCGAGATTCCGTCAATGTGATTTTGTAAAATGCTTGTATGCCACAAAAAAGGATGGCGCGCGCGCGCGCGTGTGTGTGTGTGTGTGTGTGTGTGTGTGAAGGGAGGATGGCGTGGCGGATCATCCATTGATGATATGTCTAGGTTTCGAAAAGCTTTCGCATGAAATAAACACCATACAATAAATGGTTTCGAGGTTCTGTGAATGTGTATATTATTTTACACTAGTTCCCTTCGGCGACGAACTGGACTGTCCACTTTAATATTCAAAGTTATCAGCTGAAGGTGCTTTGCTTCAAAGAAAGCAAAATAGAGCTGTCCAACAGAATTATCTTCATTTGAAGTTTCTGAATATGACGAACTGTTATTTTTCATACAAGACAAAGCATAACATTGAAGATTCAAACAAATAATTGCTGTAAATCAAGTAAAACGTAAAAAGTGAACTTTTCGACGATTCTTCGGATTAAGCCATTCGAAATCTACAAAGGAAACCAAAATTGAAAATAACTATTTTCATGCCTTCACAATTATAAACAGATCATCTTCAGAATACAGCAATTCACGCTTCAGTGTTTGGCAAATCAAATCACAGAAAGCTTCACAGCTTGTGTATTCAGTAGGTAAATAAAATCTGATGAAAGAACTGTAATAAATGAAGTTTTCTGCTATCATTTTTTATATATATTAATTTAAGTTTCTGGTAATATTGTTGAAATAAGTTTGATTTCAAGTAACAGAAATATAAAAATAAAAAAGCGGCATCATTTCGGATTCAAAAAATACAATAACCCTTATAAGTCAAATCATATTAAAAAATTATCTTGTGCAAACAGCATATACGTTTAAAATAAAATATTTGTGCATGCCAAAAAATTATTTAAATACCATTTGAATGTAATGTTTCATCCTCTGTTCTATTCTATTTATAGTTCCCTAACTGAATAAGTTGACAAATTAGTCTGACATGTAGATTGAAACGAAACTAAAGACTTGATACAAAAAAAGCCGCCTGTTATGACGTTTAATGTCAATAGATATATTCATAAATTCAATTTTCATATTAAAATAAAAATTTCTGACAGCGAGTGAAATGTCTCGCTCATCTAGAGCCTGTTCGTTTTTCTGTTCTTCGTCTCGGATGGGAGGAAAACTTTCTGCTTTGGCCAGAGATCCCGACAATAAGAAAAAATTATAAAAATTAGACTAAGCATTGTATAATACGTATATCAGTACCTGTTTGGCCCTCGATAGCTCAGTTTTTAGAAAACTCACTCACATATAAATGAAACACAAACTCTTGGACTGTATCTCCATTCCTTTATTCTCAACACTCCCTAAACACCCTCTCTCTGTGGAATTTACACAAACACTCTGAAGGTTATATTATTTCACCACTTGGTGGCGCTACAAATTAGTAGGCGGAGCGTTCTGCTGACTTACAGGCGCCAACATTCCGCCCCCCTTGAAATATCATTTCAAAATATCAACATTACAGAAATACAAATTTAACACATTATTTGATTAGACAATGCAAAAATTCCACAATTATCTTGGAAAGATACAAAATATATTACACTTTTAAAATAAATTTGAATATTATATACAAAACATTTATGAAAAGAAAATATATGCGATAATTCAATATGTACTATGAACAACTTAAATATACATTATATATCCTTTTAAATAATAAATACAATAATTACACTAGATATACATTGATTTTATTCACATGGTAATAAACAAATCTTTGAAATTGCTCTTTTCGTGACTCCTTGTGGAGTTTTTATAAGTACCACTCTGACTTTGCCGTCTGATCCATAAATTAAATCTTGTATTCTTCCCATTGTCCACTGGCAAGGGGGAAGATTATCATCTTTTAAAAGAACCATAGAATCCTTTGAAATGTTTTGTTTCTCAAACTGCCATTTGTGTCTGGCTTGCAAATTATTTAAGTAATCTAATTTCCATTTTTTTCCAAATTATTTGGACAGTTTTGCTCAATCTTTGCCATTGAGATAAAAGGTTATCTTTTCTCTCTGAATAATCTGGATCAGGAATACTATTTATGGGACGGCCGATTAGAAAATGGCCTGGGGTCAAAATTTCAAAATTGTTTGGATCTGATGACAAAGGTGTCAGTGGGCGACTGTTTAGAATACCTTCAATTTGAGTAACAATAGTCAAAAACTGTTCCATTGTTAAACGCGCATTACCAACAACTCTCTTTAAATGGTGTTTGAAAGATTTAACACCCGCCTCCCATAAGCCACCGAAATTAGGTGACCTAGGTGGAATAAATGTCCATGTCACTTGTTCAGTTGTTAAGTAATTAGCTAGTGGCTCTGGGGGTCTACCAATCATATTTTGCAAACGTTTCAAATCTGAATGGGCCCCTTTGAAATTGGTTGCATTATCAGAACAGATAGAGGAACTAACACCTCTTCTGCTAAAAAAGCGCTTTAAAGTGGCAATCATTGCCTCTGCAGTTAAGTCAGTGACTATTTCCAAGTGGATTGCTTTAGTAGCAAAGCAAATGAAAACAGCCACATAACATTTTTGATAATTGCCTTTCCTCTGACCCTTGTATTTAATATAGAAAGGTCCACAAAAGTCTATCCCAACATGAGTAAAAGGATAACTAGGTTTAACTCTATTGGTTGGGAGATTTCCCATAATTTGTGTTGCAGTTCTAGGCTTATTTTTAGCACAAATGACACAATCATGAATAATTTTTCTGGCTGTATTTCTGCCAGATAATGGCCAATATTCCTGTCTTACCAAATACAACAATGTTTGTGCACCAACATGTAAATATTTAAGATGAAAATAGTGCATAACTAACAAAGTGAATTTGTGATTCTTTGGAAGTAATATGGGAAACTTTTTATCATATGACAACTCAGAATTACTTAATCTTCCTCCAACACGTAATACACCGTTTGGGTCTAGAAATGGGTTCAAGCAACTTACCCGACTCTTGTTAACATTTTCACCTTTTTTGAGAGCTTTTATTTCACAATTAAAGGCAGCTTCCTGAACAAGTTTGACTAAAGTTAACTTGGCCAACTGCAGTTCCTTGGTGGTTAAAGGACCTGACATTTTGCTCGAGTTTCTCAAATTATTAATAAATCTGAAAATAAAGGCTAAGATTTTAATTATTTTATAAAACTTATTTGACACACTAAGTATATTATCTAAAAATGATGAGTCCACAGCTGAAATTAAACAGCAATTAGTCGAATTTTTGAGTTCTGCTAAATAAAGTTTCTCAGAAGAAACGTCCCTGTCCTGCACAGAACTGTCCAATGGATCGTGGATGTCGTTGCAATCACCAGGAAGTTTCACAACCAATTCTTGGAGAAATGTTGGACCAAACCACCATAAGTCACTTTGTTGCATTCTCGTTGGATCAAGTCCCCTTGAAATGACGTCAGCGGGATTTTGTTCGGAAGGAACATGATGCCACTGATTCATTTTTGTGGATTCTTGAATAATAGCCACTCTGTTTGCAACAAATGTTTTTAAGTCTCGTGACTCTTTTCTCATCCACGAAAGCACGATTGTAGAATCCGAATAATATGATACTGACGTAATATCCATTTTTAATGCACTTTTTACCTTCTGCATCAATTTGGTGAGCAGAACGGCACTGCATAACTCTAAACGAGGTATAGTTACCTGCTTGATTGGTGACACACGAGATTTACTCGCGATTAGCTTCACTTTCACTTCACCCGCTGAATTGACTGTTCTGGCGTAGATTGCAGCACCATATGCCTTTTCAGACGAGTCACAGAATCCATGAAGCTCATTCACTTCCGCGTTTGGAATAACAATACATCTTTCTATGTTAATGTCGTTTAAGTTTCTTAAAGATGTTACAAACTCTTGCCATTCACTAGCTTCTTTCGCAGGAAGCATTTCATCCCAATCAATCTTGAGCAACCACAATTGTTGCATGAATATTTTTGCCTTCGTGATCACCGGCCCAAGTAACCCAAGTGGATCAAAAAGTCTGGCGATAATGGATAAGACCGACCTTTTGGTAGGATATGCATTATACTGTAAATCTACTTTAAAGGTAAAGCAGTCAGTTTTAGCCTTCCAGGCAATCCCCAAAGTCTTAATTTCATCCGTAGATGAGAACTCATACTCTTTCTCCGTAGCAGGAATAAGCTCGGAAGTATTTCCACACCACTTGTGTAATGACATCTGGGCAGTTTTTAGAATGCCAACAAGTTGATGTTGCAAACTTTTTGTCTCTTCCAATGTACTCGCTCCACTTAAAACGTCGTCCATATAAAAGTCATGACACAAGACTGATGCAGCACTTGGAAAGTTTTTTCCCTCGTCGATGGAAATTTGCTTAAGTGTTCTCATGGCTAGATATGGAGCACTAACCGTTCCGTAGGTAACCGTATTTAGCTGATACGTTTTAACGGGCTCATTAGCTCCCTCTTTCCATAAAATTCTTTGGAGATTTCTTTGACTCTCATCTATATTAATCATGCGATACATCTGACGAATATCTGCAGTAAATGCAAATATATGCTTTCTGAATCTAATTAGCAATGTAAATAGATCGTCTTGAATCACTCCACCGTTATACTGAATTGAGTTGAGCGATTTTCCACTACTAGTCAAGGTGGACGCATTAAACACGGTACGTAGTTTAGTTGTCGTTTTATGAGGCCTATAGATGCCATGATGAGGCATATAATATGTCACTTCAGGTTCAACACTTTCATCTTGTATCTCACTCATGTGGCCTAACTCCTCATACTCCTTTAGAAAATCAGAATATAGTTTCAGATATTTTTGGTCTCTAGACAGGCGAGTCCACAGCGATTCAAGTCGTTTTAGAGCAATATCCCTTGAATTGCCTAGACATGACCAATGCTCTTTAAATGGCATCGCCACAGTATATTTTCCTGTCTCATCTCTTCTATGTGTTCGCGCATAATGCTCCTCACAAATAGCATTCTCTTTACTTTTAGGTAATTCATTACCTATTTCCTCAATCTCCCAAAATTTTCTCAAGTTTGAATTTAATTCTTCTGATCCACATATTAAACCGCAATAGTTAGAATTTAATTTAACTGAACTCGAAACGCTACCTCCTACAATATACCCAAATACAGAGTCTTGTAACGTCAAATTCTCATTTTTAGCATTTAATTTTCCCGGCTTTATTATTTCATAAAAGTATTCAGCTCCAATTAAAATATCTATTTTGCCCGGAATATTAAAATTAGGGTCCGCAAGGTCAATTGATTCTGGAAAATGTACACGCATATCTATCATCTTATTCGGTATTAAATCTGTTATTTTTGATACCACTAACATTGAAATATTTCTTTCGAAACTTTTATTTTTATTAGCCACAGTTGCTGTAACTCTGCGATTAACTACCAGCGAGGCATTATTAATACAAGAAATAGACTTATTTATTTTTTCACTTTGGAGTTCTAGCCTCTGCATGCAATTCTGACTCATGAGGCAGCACTGTGAGCCGTTATCCAAAAGGCACCTTACCTCCTGCCATTGCGAACATCTGTCTTTTATCAAACATCTCACAGTAGACAAAACCACATTTTTATTTACCATTAGATTCGTAGCGACGAAAGACGGATTCCACTCACTGGGGGAAACCGAACTTTGTTCCGAATGTTTCCCCTCCGATTGCGAATTATCTATGACTTCAGCGGTTTTTATATTCGAAGACGAAACATTTTTTGCTTCTTTCGAAAAGTGTATTAACTTATTGTGAGCCTTGCCACAAAAACAATTTCTAAACGAACACTTTTTAACGCTGCAATTAGGCGATAAACATTTGAAGCAGGCGTTTTTATTTTTCACTACCTCTACGCGTTCAAGAACTGAAAGTCTCTTAAATTGAGGACAAGCATACAAAGGATGATTCTCGCTCTTTAGACATAAATCGCATTTTTTATTTTTAATCTCATTGAAAAATACCTTTGATGCTGGTTTAAATTTATTACTATAATTTTGCCCTCTTCTCGTCTCATTAATGGTTTTACCTTTGGAAGTAAAATACAGATCACATTCTTTTCCTAACTCGAGAGGTGTAAACCACTTTTGATTTTGTCTAATATTAATATGAGTTGCTGTTTCTTTATCCAGCGTTTGGAATAATTTATCAGAAACTATCAATTGTTTTAGGGTCTCAAAATCTGTAACACCCCTTAATTTTAAATAATATTCAAAACTCGTCATTAAGCGTGACGCGAATTGCACATGAGTTTCGTTTTCTCTAGAAGCATATCTAAAATTCTCTAAAACCGCTTGCGCTGTTGGCTCGAATTCTCTAAGTACAATTGATTTAATTTCTTCATAATTATTTAAGTCTTTCTCAGCAATATAAGTTAGGATATTAGAAGCTCTTTCTCCTAATAAGTTTAATAAAATCTCTGCTTTAAATTTCTCAGGAACCTTTTTAGTACTAAGTGCTCTCTCTAACGAAGTAAAAAAGAAACCCCAATCCTGAGCTTTGCTCGGTGGTTTAATACACAATATTCTCACAGACTTTAATAAGCTATCCAGAGACTCTTCTGGTTCGGTTTTACACTCTACATTAACGGAAGTCTGAGTACTATTTTCTTTAGCCCTTAATTGCGCTAATTGTAATTCTATTTTAGTTCTCTCTAATCTAATACGCTCTAGTTCTATTTCACTCTCCTGATCGGATTTTTGGTTTCTATTCCCTGTTACTCGATCCACAGCATCTTTAACAACTTCGTTGTCATTTTTGAACACATCACTCTCCTCAATTAAACTCTTTATTTCGCTCTTTTTCATGCCTTCCGCAACAACCAAACCTATCTCCTCGGCAACGAGTTTTAATTCATCTTTCTTTAATTTTGCTAAACCCGCCATTTTAAATATATAATTCAAAATAATTCAAGAGAATAATATTATCACAATTTTATTCTAAACTCATTAAAACAAAATTAACTTCGTCTCGGGAAATTAATTAACTCATCAAAACAAAATTAATTTCTTCTCGGGAAATTAATTATAACTCAACAAAAACAAAATTAACTTCTTCTCGGGAAATTAATTATAACTCAACAAAAACAAAATTAATTTCTTCTCGGGAAATTAATTATAACTGATCAAAAACAAAATTAATTTCATCTCGGGAAATTAATTAGTTAATAACTCAAAGGAAAATACTGCCCATACCTCTTTGCTGGGACTGCTGTCACTCGAGACCAGTTATCCACAAGAGAATTCTCATTCTTGGTATTTTCGCACCAAGTTCGTCATTATCGACGATATCTCCACTAATAAATCACACATTTCAAATAATGAATCACTATACAATAGATGCATAGTTGTCTCCGGCTCACTGGACCATGTTTGGCCCTCGATAGCTCAGTTTTTAGAAAACTCACTCACATATAAATGAAACACAAACTCTTGGACTGTATCTCCATTCCTTTATTCTCAACACTCCCTAAACACCCTCTCTCTGTGGAATTTACACAAACACTCTGAAGGTTATATTATTTCGCCACTTGGTGGCGCTACAAATTAGTAGGCGGAGCGTTCTGCTGACTTACAGGCGCCAACAGTACCATTAGAAAGAAATTTTTGTGTTTGACATGGTATAGTTATTGAATTATTGATCGAAAACATCGAAATCTGACTTTTTTTAAATTGATTTAATAAAAATTAAAAAGAAAAAACGGAGGCTCGGAAGTGCACAACTTTAGAATCCAAAGTAAACTGGCGTCAAATTCGACAATCCTAGGATCTACAATCTATTCTGCAGATACGCACACATTGGTCTTTAGTAGCATTCAAGATGTATAGATTATTATTTTACTTTGGCGAATGTGTTCTTGAGATTAAAACAACACGAAATTTCAGGTAGCATGAAAAGGGCGAGCATAAGAAGAACCAGCCTTGCAGATTTACCAATGTCGCAATACAGGGCTCGCCAAACATGCCAAATTATGTAACCCAAGTTTAATCTAAAAATCTTGGGGAAGAAAAAACAGACATATGTAATTAAAATATATAAACAAATAGTGGGGGTTTCCTTTCCTTTCCCTTATGCCACTTTTAGAATATCGTCAATGTGAAAAATTTAGGCCTAATTTTTTTTTAAAATGAAGAAAGAAGTTTTTATACTATGAAAAGAATTTTCGTAAAAATCACGTTCATCTCAGACAATGTATTTTATGCTAAATTTTGATACATGCTCAAGTTTTTTTATGCACTCTTTACATTTCAATTACAGCAATATAATTAATTCCAACATTAATTTGGAAAATGCTGAAATTTTATTACCGGAAATAGAAAATCAATATATTATTCACAAAATTGTAGATAAGAAAAAAAATTCTTAAAATTTTTTTAGATTATTCCTTTATATTATTAATACTACAATTTTGTGATCTCCAAAGAAAGCAAGTAAGTTATTGGATTTCTTTTAAAATTAATATTAAATGTATATTTAAAAAAAATTCTTATATCTTAATACAATACTTCACAAGTAGCCAATTATCACCAATTCATGATATACAAGCTTATTTTCTAATATAAAATCCTAAAAAGGCATGAATTTGTTGCGGTTTCCCCCTCTCAAACGATGAAAAAAAATATATTCAGAAACTGCGCAGATTGCTTTATTTCGAAAGTAAAATATCCTTCTTTGTTTATATTACTTATTGTTTGACTGCGCTGTAGTACAGATCGTATAAACAACATGAAATTTAACGAGATAAGCATCCTTCATTTTATGGTGAATGAATAGTCTAATTATCTATACGCTATCAAGATTTTACCTCCTGTTGAAAAATTGTAGTTCCGAAATTAGTTTTAAAATATATACCAATAGTTTGATTCTTAATAGATTGTTTTCTTTCTAACGCAAAGACGAATGAACAGAATAGTCTTAAGACAGCATGAAAATGTTAATATAATTTCCTTCTTATTTCAATTTTCTGTAACTAAAAAGTTTTTTTTTTTAAACTTTATGCATATATCAACTTAGTCGCAGAAAATAGCCTCTCCAATTACTAGAGAAATAATAAATCTTCCCGTAATGAAATGGTCCGAGTTGGAATATGCTATCAAGATTTTACCTCCTGTTCAAAAATTGTAGTTAGGAAATTAGTTTTAAAATATATACCAATAGCTTAATTCGTAATAGACTCTTTTCTTTTTTTTTAACGCAAAGACGAATGAATAAAATAGTCTTAAGACAGCATGAAAATGTTAATATAATTTCCTTCTCATTTCAATTTTCTGTAACGAAAAAGTTTTTTTTAAAAAAACTTTATGCATATATCAACTAAGTTGCAGAAAATAGCCTCTCCTATTACTAGAGAAATAATAAATCTTTCCGTAATGAAATGGTCCGAGTTGGAATCCTATCTGCGTGAATGTAAAACAACCGCCCATCTCTCTCGATGCTCAAGGGTTAACCTTATAAAAGCCATCCAAGGGAGCAAATGAGTCTCTCATTTGAATCGTGGCAAGGGATCAGATGGTGAAACTCGTCTGGCAGGCACACAGCGAGTCCCGGGCAATTAATAAATGCCACACGCAACATTACAACCAGAAACTTAATCACTGTGGAGAGGAGCATTACCATTTCGTCCGTACGTGCAGCGGCATAAAATGCGTGAAGCCATACTTCAGCCGGTAACATCTCACAATCAACAACAGCTGAAAAATGAAACGTCCAGGAACATTTTTCAAAAGCCTGGCCCTGTATTATCTAAATGCAATGTCAACATCGGTAACCAATACGCCGGGATCGGAGGGAGAGGACAGGACGGAGAATGCCATTTTTTCCAAGATGATGGATCACAAAATTATAGAAAAGCCCTCGGCTAATTTCCTTTCATCGTTCCTCTTATTGTTTCTACAATGGGCTTGCATGACAAGCTCTTTCTGAGCGAGCCCCCGGTCTGTGCGATTGAGGAATTAAATAACTTTTCACGAAACTTGCACAAACTGCAACCGGGTGGTCCTTCGCCAAAGCGCGCAGGTACAGTTTTTATGAGAAAGAAGATATCTTGTACAAGAGGTGGGGGGAGGAGAGGAATGCTGCTGAAGAGGAAGATAGAGAGATAAAAAGAGAAAAGCTTTTTCTTTCTACGAGTCAAACTGCTAAATTAATTCAGTCCCTTTGCAAGAAACCATCCGAGGCTGCCCTCAGGGCCCTATAAAAACCGTCACGTAACTCAAATCTGTAAAAGCGATAATTAGAAATGAAGACTGTGCAAAAATGCTCATAGAGCGAAAACGTGGCCGCCGGGCGAAGACACGGTGTTTTAGTTTTATTAAAAGATCTTTCCTCTGACTCGTAAAAACGTCTCGCACAACTGCATTAACAAGAAAAGGATTAATCGTTTTCAGAATGGGATTACTGCTGCAGTTTTTACAAACTGGCTTTTGGTCGGTGAAAGTGAATAATGGGCCCACAAGAGACAGGAACCATTCATAAGTTTTCCCCATTTAAAACAATGCGTGAAGTCAAAACTTCAAATTTAGTGTCATTCATTTTCCGTTTATTAAAAATTAAAAGATTCTGCAAGAAATGGAATTAAGCTTTTGGGTCAAATATGGCTAAATTTTTTTTAACAGAATGATAATCTTCGCAAATTTTTATGTACGCAAAGATTAAAAACACCCTACACTACCTACAGCTTCTTTATTTCACGAAAATATATTATTGCGCGCATAATAATTTATGATGGTTTCAAGATAACCAGAAAAAGTTTCTTGAAGCATCATTTATGAACTCTTCTATTCTAATCATCTTAATATTAATCCATGCATTAAAATCCATCGCGCCCGTCAAATGGTTGCAGACGAGAGATAGGAGATGAAATCTAACTGAGGAGTCATCCTCGTAACCTGCACATCATTCACAAGATCCTCTGTAACTTCAACACGGGAACTCTATTAAACTTCTCACTAAATTATGTCTCCTCTTTGATTTCATAAAAAGACTTCAGTGTAATTATAGCAATAAAAATATTTTCTATTAAAAATTTAAACAATAATTTTTTTTAAAAATATTTCGGATGCATTGGAAAAGTCATTATTTTGTCTTAATTCAAATCAAGAGATGTATTTATTTTTAAATGCCAGAAAATAACTACACCACGGAACAATTTGGTTGATTGAGACATAAAAACGTAAACACAGATTTTATCTACGCTATTTTTAATAAAACGTCCTTAAAATAGTAAGTACCGTATGAGGAAGGAAAAAGAATAGGCAAGTTTTCTAGTTATTTTTTCGTTTCTGCATTCCGCTTCGTTCTATTCGTAAGTAATTCGCGAGCAAATTCATCTCTTCAAACGAAATAAGATTCCTTCAACGGCTTTAATATTGTAAAAAGCATTAAGTGTGAAAAATAAAATTAAAATATCGATAAGTACGTAATTATAAAAAGTTGCTTTCGATTTGCTTTTGAATAACCAGATGAGAATACAGAACAAAATGAAAGAAAATTAAGCACACACCCCCAGGCCAATGGCAACAGGTATTTACGAGAGAACGGAAAGGAGGAGGTGATATTAAATGACATTTGAGGTGGAAGGTAGAAAGTTAATTGGGGATCCCAAAAATTCAGGGCATAAAAAAGAAAATCGAACACAGTTATCTAACTTCTGACACCAATAATCTCAAAGTGCCAAAATTCTTCACAAAGTTTCAATAAATTGGTAATAATTCTTTTAAAAATAGAGTTCCCTACTGATTAAATTAACAGCTCATTCACTTTGGGGAAACATTTAAAATGGTTAAAAATTATCGAAAATAGTTTTAAAAAAACAAATGAAAAAAAAACGAAAAAAAAATTGCTTCAAACAGCACAGATATTAAAGCAAAAAATAAATAAATCCTAACCTGAAATTATAACCTGTTTCAAAACGATTTCTTCTGCAAATACATTGAAACAGATCATTACTTTCGTACAGACACATTACCTTTATGTGAGTATTTGCGAAAGGCAAACGAAAAGAATTTCGATTTCCACTGATTGATAAGAAATCATTCAAATGTAACACAACAGGTATGCTATCACCTAGAAATTATAAACGAAATTCATTAAAGTGAAAAACAGTTAAAGAGGCTGAACAGGATAAATAAAATATCACGAGAAGGTAAATAAATTAACAAAAATTGGGGGGGGGGGACTCATTGAAACAGCAAATCCAAGGCCAAGAAACGGCCAAGAATGTCACACATCGAAAAACAAATTAATCCACCCGCCCCCTCTCTTAAACAAATGTTAAAAGAAGATATTTTTTCAAGCACAGTGGCAACCTGGTTGAGAACACTGAAAATATGGAGATTTTATGTATGTTTAATAATAAATTCCGCTATAAAAAATATTGGCAATGATACCTGAAAAATTATTGTTGCTTTTCTTGATCACACAATAATTTATTTGATAGTGAAGATTGTTGCCTGGGTGAATTGACTTGGACACAGGTTTATCTTTTATGTGGTTTATTGGTTAACAACAACAATAAAAGGCACATGTGGTCGCCATAAAGTCGCAGGCCTAGAGAACTACACATAAAATTTCTAGGGAGAGGGTGAGCCGAAATCACACTCCCCCCAGTACACAAGTCAAGATCGCTTCTACTGGGAAAAAAAATAATATTCTAACATCAACAGAGAGACCACGTGATATTTACATGATTGGTAGCTAGCTAACGTCCAGGAAGACCAAGTGGTTAATTGAATTCTTAACAATACCCTTTATATCACATTCCGAATAACTTTATAATGTAATTCATAACCGAAAGAGTAAATATCTTCATATTAACAGAAAATATAGTATTGTATTTAATTATATGTTATTCAATATTATATTATATTAGCATTGTATTTAAATCTTATCTAATATTCCCTCTCAAGCATAATTTAACAAACTAAATTCGAATTTTGACATCTTAAGAACCTTTTCAAAATTTATTTTAACGAATGCGAATAATGAATAACTTTTTTTGATATAAAATCGCCATCAATCTCAACAATGAATAATAATAATCCGAAACTTTATTCAATAAAATTATTCAAACCACACAACAGTATTTATTTCACACGTATTATATATTTACTTTCGATAATAGCATGAAAGCGAAATAAAAATTTACGCTCCAAATTTTTATTTCAATGCAAGAACACTTTAAAATAATTTGATTTGCAGCAAAATAAAAACAACAAAAAATAATAAAGGAAGAAATAATTTTTTTTAACAATGGATATCAAACTTAGAGTCGTACTTTAAATCGTTCTATGACGTTCTATGAGAAGTTTTCGAAACTAAACTGAAACATGCTTTGATTTTTTAAAAATTCACCACACAACCATTTAGGATGGAAGAACCGATTTTGTATCCAAAGGTACATTTTAGAATACTTAACTAAATTACTAAATCCTTTCTTTTTTTTCTTTTCGTCCGATCGATTTGCAAAGCAGATGTTCTGAGGCCTTTTAAACATTTGCTTTGCTTGCAGATGGATCAGCAACTAAAATGAACCCCAGTGGATCCATAAATGCCCAAGCAATTTACACAGAATGGCACCCGATATTAAGATCTGTTAACATCGCAATTTAAGACCCAGCAACAACAGATTCAAAACCTAATGGGCAGTAGCGAACTGCAATTCATTCTGTGACACGAATAGCTCCCCAGGATCCTATGGCTGATTAAGCACAGGTTCGTCCCAAGTGTCATCCTAGAAGATGAGGGTAACCATTGTCAGACAAAATGACCAGGTGTTTGTTCCCTTTGAGTGAGGAACAGGGGAAAAGAGCGACGAAACCTTTATTGGATTCAGGAAAGGGATCCAACAGTAAAAGGGTAACACGGGCTTAACGCTGGTCATAGATCCACGCCCCTATTAGCCAAGCAATTTCTATAGTTAGCCCACACACCCTCATCCTTTTGTCCTTCATTTCAGCTGTGGGGACGCAAGAGTTGGCGCATCCTTCACTGGCAATATAATTAAGAGAGAGGGTTCAGGATAGATTGGTAGGTACACAACAGGGGATTGGTAATACTTAAAAGGTCGAAGACTGCTCTTGCCCGCCAAGCAGAGCAGTCGCAAGCAAGTTAGCACTGGGTAACAGCAAGTTGAAAGAAAATATCTGTCACAGAATACAAGTACACAGTGAAAATAGAAGACAAGTTATCCTCCCTTGTGGATTAGATTCCATTATAAACTTTACAAAAGGATTTTCAGTACCTTTTTCTTATGAAATTATTTTAAATTATTACTTTGCCTCGTAATAAAGGACCTCACCCTCACCCCTTTCTTTCCCAATGTGCAGTATGTTTCATACGTCATTTCACAGCACTACATTGGTTTTCCACAACCAAATACGAAACTTCCCTGAAAACACTTCTCCAATATTTTTACATTGATTTTCATGGCTGACATTACCTGGCTCTAATGACAAAAAGTATGGGAAAGATTAGATATCAGTTTTGGTGGTAAATTAGAATTTCAAAAAATATTCGAATTTCTCTAAGAGGCACGATTAATATCTACCATTGACATTAGATGACTAAAGGAATTGTTAAATATATCTTAAATTCTTTCTAGAAAATGGCTCTTGAAACTAGGAAAATTAACTATTAGAGTGATTCAGATTATTTAAATATGCAATATCAAATTCATCACATGTTTTTTTAATTCGAATTACTCACTGAAGATCAAAGTATTCGAGAAAGATAGTATGAGCTCTAGTTTATTACTTTTAAAATATTCAATTCATAAATCCACATACTCGTGCTACATTCCAATAATCTTCTTTTCTTAAAAACAAAAACTAAACCTGATTTGTATCATGATATTGACTGTTAACAAGCATTTAATAACAATGCTAAAAAAAAAAAACAGATTTTTTTTTTAAAAAAACCACAAATATGAGTGATTCAGCTATTTGCTATTATAATGATGTTCGGCGTCTGTCTGTTTTAAACCTCTTTCCGGTAAATTATTCGAAATGGCATTTTGAGTTTAATGTAGATTTGGTAACAAGGTTGCGGTTAGCTTAGATTGCAAACACGATGACAAATGTAATTAGCAAAACAAAGGTTCGCCCTTTTGTGGCTTTTCTCGTTAAAGATGGAAGATCTGCAAGGAACTGTTTCAAAGAAAATTCACATCAGATCGTCACACGCGACAGGAAGGAAAAAAATTGCAGAAAGCCCTGCATCTAATGGACGAAAACTTCCAAGAACACCTGCGACAGACTTTCGATTAGTAATTTCATAACAAATAAGAAAACTATTTTGGATTTAAAAATAGCTACATTAAATTTATTTTATTTTCATGGAATGATTAATTAATTCTTTTGAGCTAAATTCCCCATATGAATGTAAATAAAGATAAATTAAAGCTGAGAGAGAGAGAGAGAGAAAAAAATTGTAATTATGATTTATATAATTAAATGAAATTATTCCAATAGCTAGAAATAAAAACAATGTATACAAATAAACAAAAGTATTTTCATTTAACGTCTCAAGTAGCACAATGACAATCCTTGTGAGCATCTTTTTTTTAAAATAACTTCCTCATTTAGCATGGAAAAGATGCAAATAAGCAAGTATCTCATCATGTGTGAAATCATACTGCGCGAAACAACAACAAAATTTTTCCGCAACAAATCGAAAGAACTAAAATTCACGATAAATAAGAAAACAAAAATCCAGAATACATGTTCTGATTTACGCATTTATCACAAATAATTTTTGTGAACAAACCATACATTAATTGCTATTATTTTTCAAACTATATAAAAATGGAGTAATATACCAAGGACAATGAAACAAGTTATCTAAATATGTTTATTATTAAATAATAACTCAACCTTTTGTACGAAAATATATTTTACATTAAGGCTTAGCTATGACCTCATTTCCACATACACTCCATTATAACACAAAACGCGTCTATTCCTAACTAGCATTTTGAACCGAGATCGGAACTGGCTCCTTTAATAATTCTCCTCACAAATCGTTCCTTCGACAAGCAAAAGAACTGGCGGCGGAAAAAGCTAATGACTAAAGAGCATGTTTTCACTTTCCATTCGATAAACAATAATAATTGCTCATTACAAAAAGACACAGGCGACTTTTTAGCGGGAGCTTCCATTATCATAATATATTTAATAAAAGCACGGCGATATGGAGCTGGAGTGTCAACCCTAATTATATTCATTACGTCTAATGATCTCGCTTTACATACCGGTGGTGGATTTTTTCCCCCTCCAACAGAAAGAAAAGCACTGGAATAATAATGCAGTCGCTCTATAATGACGATATGAAAAGAGAGTGCTAAGTAAATTTGTCTTGTCATTTGCAATTAAATACCGACACGGCTTGTAACAGACTTTGCCCAATTGCTTTTTTTATACGCTCCATAAATTATGTTATTCCTTCACAAATTTCATTAAAAAGATGGCAACAATGCAGATTTTTCCGGGCAGCATTCTCGCTTTTCTCAGAGATGAAGAATTTAATGGTCTAATCATGAAATGGCAGTTGGGCTTGACAATATTTCGGAAATATGCAGAAATAACCCTAAAAATGGAAATAAATAAAAACTATATAACATAATATTTTTAAATTCATTTATTTCCCCTTAACTGTTCATTCAAAGCTGCCCAAGTATTTAGTAAGAACATGAATAAAATAATAATAACTAAAAGAATCAACCTAATTTGTTATATCTGAAGTTTATTTCGAACTCAACCCAGCAAGAATTCCTTAAGATCCATCCGTTTTTAATTAATTTTTAGCAAAATGCACCGATTTTGAATTTATGTAATATTTTAATTATTACATTCAGAGATATATTACGTTTATAGTTTGCAAGCAGAAGAATCCGGATTAGACATGTTCTAAAATAGTGTTCTCGATTTTCCTACAAAACAAAACTCATTAATATTTAATTTCTATCAAGAAAAACTGACCACATGAAAACAGAAGAGCAATTTTTTGGAAATCAATTTTGTATTTACACTCCAAAATGTACATCTGTTTTTAAATGTCAATAAAAAAAAAAATCACGAAGCTTAAAACAGGTGGATTTCTTTTTTTTAATTTTATATACCGCTAAGCAGAAAAATATTCTTTTTATTTTTTTATTTTATAAGCATAAATTCTACAAATAATGAACTTTAAAACTTCATATTATAAATTGCATTAGTTTAGTTATATTAACGTCCCGTTTTTATAGCAACACTCGAAATATTTTGGGACGGAGCTCGTCATTTTGAACCGCAATCAGATGACAAAGATGACACCTGAACTGGCCCCTCTCTCCAAACTTCCACACCACACCAAGGGAGGAGTTTGGTCACGAAGGATTTAACGTGCACCAGACCGGCTTATACGATGGTTCTTCCGCGGAGTCGGGTCTCGAACCTAAAATCCTCCGAAGCCGAGACCTTACCACTAGCCCACCACGGCCGGTCTATAAATTAAATTATAAACTCATATTTATCTCGCTGCTTAACATCCTGCAAACTTCTCTCCTATCTTAAATTTTCCTAATTTTATAGTAGAAGGGGGAGATCAACCAATAAAAAATATTCTCTTAAATACGTCTTCTTATATATATTATTCGGTATTGGCCGAATTGGTTCACTTCAAGTTTACTCGAGGTTTTCTTCCTCTCGCAAAATTGAATACATTGTTATAAGTTAAGCAAACTATCCTTCCGTACGAACTCACCTTGATTATCGGCAAAGAATTTACAACTCAAAAAGACTTACTTTTTTTGCATACCAAATGTGTAAGACGTTAAGTAAAGTTCCAATCACTTTCATAAATTAAAAACTTTAATTTTTCAAATACTTAATATTACAATATATTAATTTTATTATTTTATATATTTAAAATAAAAAAAAGCACAACAAATTACTTTTCTTCTACAGAAATTTACCGATGTATTTAATATATAATACCATGGAATACAAATATTCTTAAGATATTTATGAATCAAAAATAGAACTTCAGAAAAAGAAATGTAATAGATAATTACGCATTCAAAAATTTATCTAGTTTCAGCTAGGAAAAACTTTTTTTTTTTCTTCTTTTTTCTAACTGTAATATGATTTGAAATTTTTTAGCTTGCCTCGCATAACTTTAAAAGATCATCCTAAAGTTAAAAAAAAAAAATTGTATAACTGTTTTAATAAAAAGAATTTTAAAATCTCAAAAACTAGATAAATATTGATTGATTATGTTGAGAATCTTGGTAACTAATGCACAGACCATTTCAAACATTTATAAAAATTTTCAAAATAGCCATTTAAAACAATTAATATTGAAGAAAAATTAAAATAATCATAAAACACTACATCTTTATGATTTCAGGTAAAAAGAGCTATAATCTCTAAAGAATGCGAAAAAAAAAAAAAAAGGATTGCCAAAATCTCCAATTGTAATTTTTTTTCCCCTCTCAATCGAACGACATTTTCTCAAAAGTTTCAAAAACCGTTTTCATTAACTTCAAAGGATATTTCGCATACCAACATTTTTTCTCCGCAAGCCCTCAGAAAAAAGAAACTGCATTCTTCGCTACATTAAATAAATTACTCTCAAATATGCGTCAAAACTATCCGTCACATCCCCGCTGCAATCCCAGCTAGAAAAAAGATTGAAAAAAGGAAAGAAAGAAGCGCAAAAGGACGAAGAACGCGGAGGTTCGACGAAGATCCGTTGACATAATGAAAAATATCACCGTCCCGAAATATAATTGAAAGGATGTCAAGCTTCTCCTTTTACCACTCGGGGGCCTCAGAAAAGCGGGCGTGCAGCTGCCCTTGACACTGGGTGACGAGGTTGCACCAGCTGACGCGTACTAAGTTCTCGAAAATTAAAGCGGTAATGGCATCGAACCTTTGCTACCCCCTTAT
Source organism: Argiope aurantia (assembly GCA_026543865.1). Classification (NCBI taxonomy): domain Eukaryota; kingdom Metazoa; phylum Arthropoda; class Arachnida; order Araneae; family Araneidae; genus Argiope; species Argiope aurantia. Next base: position 21,171 of record JAPMOR010065803.1, read on the forward strand.
GTACCATTTTGTGATGTATTTTTCTCTCCGCAATGGAAACATATCCTTTCCCCGGAAGGGGGTGTCACTCAAATTTAATGTTCTATTAAGCGCTTAAAATATCAGACTGCGATTTGAACGAAGAATTAACTTCCGTGAGGATGACACAATCCTGCCAGCTGCAGTGGTTCTCAAATAGGCCTGCTTTCTGTCAAGAATTAAAGCACACTTTCGATAATCGTTGTTTGTTTTCAAGCTATGAACCAAAATGGGAGATCGTGGTATGCTGAGGTCACGTTTGTGCGAATGGATACCACTGCACCAAACAACACTACTGTCTCGCCCTCTTTCTCACATTGATGATTTTCAAACGAAAAGCTCCAGCAAATATATAATATAATAATATATCTTATAATCTATCTTATAATAATATTATATAATATAATATAATGATATTATATTATATAATAACATATCTTATATATATCTTAAGATATTATCTCCTAAGCAAATATTTATATCTTAATTTAGTTCATATTAACTTTATTCCAAACTGTTCTCTTATTTCCTGATCCAATTCCATCTTTTTTGTTTAGTTAATGCAACAGAAACGCTGTAAAAATGTTTAAATGAGCGGTTCTCACGCTCTAAGTGAAGCGATAAAATTCTGCCGATCTAAACAAATTCTTTTAAAAGATCCCTATAATTCCCTTACCTAAATCGAGACGTGTAAAGAAATCCCTATCAGAATCTCACAGTATATAATCATGGGGATAAATATTTCGTTCGCTCTTGTGCCGTGCTGTAAATTGACGTGCCTCGTCACTTTTTGCTTGTACATAAATTATGCCTAATTTAAAGTTTTAAAATTACAAAATTGTCTTCTCTCTTCGGCCACCAAACTGCTAAAAAATTTACATTATATATATACTTTATGGTATTTTAGGAATGAAGATGGATCATGTCAACTTTTCTGAATCCTGCAAAACGTTAAAATCCATAGCCTGATTAATATAATACTGATACATGCGAGCACAAATTATATTATACCACATCAACTTGCACAAATCATATGAATGAATACGAACTGAAGCATACATTTTGCCAAGAAAATTCCATTACATCTTCGCACAAATCTAAAAGCAACATAATAAAATATCCTCAATATAATAAATGCACAAGAAAGGGATTTTCTAAAGATGACAACAAACAATAAATTTACCTTGTTAACAAGGACACCAGTCAAAAAGAATTGAAGACGGAGGAAAATCCACATGTTATCTCAAGAAAAGTAGATCATAAAAAGCAGCTTCGACTCTTTCACTTACCTAAAAGAGAGAAAGAAAAAAAAAAGGATTAATATAAGTGTACTCATACATTCGAGCATCATTACAAAGTTAACATTGTGTTGTAGCAGAAAACCAGAACCAGAAGTTTGCAATTGCATTAATAATTACTTTGTTATTAACTAACCACCTTTGGCGACCAGCTTATTCGCAGGGAATACCTTTTCTTATACATTCATTCCTATTTATGATTCGTCACCAAAATATATTTTAAGCAACAAGATTAAAACTGTGCTATTTTAACAGTCTTAACCTACTCTGTACATTACGTACTTGAAGAGTCAAGTCCATAGCATTTCAGTCGTATTAAAAAGCATAGCTACTCGATTCATCTAATTTTTAATTCTCTTACTGATTCTTCCAACTTCTGATGATCGCACTTTCCTCATGCAAATTAAAACAGATATTAAATAGAATTCTTCTTCATTAGTTTTCAACAGTGGAAGAAAAATCAAACGGTTAGGCATTGAAGAAATAATGAAAACAGTATTCATTTCAATGCAATAATTAAATCTGTATTTAAAATTTAAGAATAATAATAATTTTCAAAAATTAAATATTCAGAAAAAATTTGCTCCGCAATTTTTCCCACACCCATAGCATCCCCCCCCCCCCCGATTGGCTTGCCCTTATCCCTGATGCGAAATAGTTCTAACTTGCTGTGTATTTGGAAATCCAGCATATATTTGAAATAATTTTTAATCCTTTTTTTACAAAAATTTTAATTTCCTCTAATAATAAAGATGAATGTGTGTATGTGTATGCCAAATCTAGTACAAATCTCTGCTCGATTTGGCAGTTGAAGGTTTAGAATGTGCGTGCACAGTTTTAATAGAATTTTAATTTAAAATCACAGATTAATAATATAATTTTCGCAGTATCGTTCAAAAATATTATTGCTCAAAAATGAATTTTACATCTTTTTTAAAATTTAAAAAAATATCTTTTTAATGATACCAATTCGATATTGGACAAATTTTTCTCGAATTTTGGCAATTTTCAAATATATTTTTTACTTCATTTCAAACAACAGATTATAATGTTGAGCAGAAATTCAAACCATTTTCAGTGTTTCATCAAATATTTAATTGCATGATTTTCTTCCATATCGGAAACTAAAGAGGGATTCTGTTTAATATCTGTGTAGTTTACAAAACGAATAAAGAAATAAACTTTCAATACAAAGAAAGTTAGAAGACAGACATGGGTTTGGTTTGGTTATATTAACGTCTCGTTTGAAGCAACACTAGGGCTATTTTGGGACGGACCTCGTCATTTTGAACCGCGGTCAGATGACGAGGACGACACCTGAGCTGGCACCCCCCTCTCCACACCACACCCCACCAACGGGAGGACGTTTGGTCATGACGGATTTAACGTGCAACAGACCCCCTTACACGACGGTTCTTCGGTGGAATCGGGTCTCGAACCTGAAACCCTCCGGTTCCGAAGCCGAGACCTTACCACCAGGCCACCGCGGCCTCTGACAGACATGGGACTGGTCGCCCTTAGAAAGGTCCTCATACACAATGTAAGACAATTAATATTATATGGTTTTAATGCCTGGCAATTTGAAGGAATAATGATCGTGAAGTCATATCAAAACTATTTAGCTGAAACTAAATATAACTAATATCTCCGACGAACCAGCTAGGCGACATGTAATGAATAAGTATAGCTTGTATTAGGACTTTAGATTATGACTAATTGAAATCTCATATATTCTTTTAAGATGAGAATCAAGTCTAAGAAACAGAAAGGTAAAGGCCTATTTTCTTTTTTTTTTATCATTAAAAAACAGTCTTATCTCTTTCGATCACTCGTAAGACGATTTTTCTTTGTTTCCCCCCCTCCCTATTGATAATGTAATTATATTGTGTAATATAAATTGCAAAATAAAACTGCGAATTCCTATATAATTAATACAATTTAAACAGAAATATACCTTAAAATATATTTTTATATTTAATTCAGCCTATTAACATATTCCCTGATAATAAAAAAAAAAGTGAAATTAAATAGATATTTTTGAACGATTACATTGCTGAGAAATAAAAGAAATTAAATTTTAGATGGCACAAAGGTATAAATTATGAGGCATTAACGTTAACACAATACTTTTGAAATAGCAATAAAGAAATTGGGGGAAAAAAAGAGGCAGTTAAATTTTACAAACACAGAAACAGATACAGATAGACACCAAAATACTAACATGTAATTTCTTACTCTAAACTGGGTGAACTTATCGTCTATAACTTTTGTCATCATTAAATTAATTTTATCTTTTAGAATAGAAACCGATATCTCTCTATTTGCATTAAAAATTGCAAAAAATTTCCTTCAAATCTCAATTTGGAGAAAAATAAACAAAAAAAAAAAAAAAGGAAATAAAGAATTTTTGCTAAAAATATTTAAATGACATTTGAAACTAGTAAATTTAGAATTTTCCGCCGATTTATAAATGGGTTGCGCTATTATTGAAGATGGGAGTATCACACTTGAACACCTGCGAAGAAGAGCACACTTTCCGCCACCGACCTCGCCAGTTCTAGCGAAAAAATGAAAAACCGCAAAACGAACACCAGAAATCGATGACTGGTGCAAATGATTCGACTCAAAATTTATGCATTTCAATTATTAAATATAAGACAGGTAGCAATTCTTTTTACGATTTAATGAAAAATACATTGTGATTTAATAAATAGCTTTTTAAATCACTTTTTTTTTATCTTAGAAACTCATTGAATATCAATGCTTTTGAAATTATTAAATAGAATTCTTTCTCAGCGTTTTCGCTAACGCTCATTTTCTCTTATGTTTCGACTTTTTTTTTTTTTTTTTTTTTTTGACAAAGAAGACTCCGATGCTTTAAAATTACCGTCGCTTAGGGTTTCAGGTTCGAGACCCGATTCCACCGAAGAACCGTCGTGTAAGGGGGTCTGTTGCACGTTAAATCCGTCTTGACCAAACGTCCTCCCGCAGGTGTGGTGTGGTGTGGTGTGGAGAGGGGGTGCCAGCTCAGGTGTCGTCCTCGTCATCTGACGGCGGTTCAAAATTACGAGGTCCGTCCCTAAATAGCCTTAGTGTTGCTTCGAACGGGACGTTAATATAACTAAACTAACTAGCGTTGCTAAACATCTCGAACAGATTCTGAGGCCCCACTAGATCGCGAGGCGACCACTTCCAACGCCTGCGCATACATTCATCTTTATTATAAGTAGAGATGTTAATGATTACTAATAATACAGTTACAGACGATTTATTTTAATGTTTTCTTTAAAAACAGTTTTTTAACACTTTTCCATCAAAATACTAGAGTTATTTGAATACTGAACCATAATCTACATAAGAAAAAAAAACTTGCAGTGTAGATTTTCGAAAGCATACAATAAATGTATGGGCTATTTTTCTCTCTGTATTTGACAGCATTAAAGAAAAAGGTTCGAGAGAAAACAGAATCAGTCTTCCACTGTTCAGCCAGGCCAAAATACATCTCTTTCACGATCAAGTTCAAACATTGAGTCCAGCCCAAAGATAAAGTTTTCTTCTTCTTTTTTTAGTTGAATCATCATCGCCAGATGCATTTGCGGGCTTCATTTTTACAGAATCATCACTTATGAGAAAGCCAAACTGTTCATTTATCTTTGGTGAATACGATACCTGAAATTAAACTTCCTCTTCTATAAAAACATATGATGCAGCGGTCTTGGGTCAAATTAGATTTGCACTCGGTTATTGTGTCTCAGAGGAGCCGGATCACATAAAATCCAGCTAAGGGCAATTTCTTCAATTTTCCCACACTAACCCACAAATGAATAGTATGCCGGGAGAGAAGCCCGAAATTCTGTCACAAGAAGACAAGAGTGGATTTCTTGGGAAAGATGGTCTAGGTTACAAAATTGCGGCACAGCCTTTATCTAATCAGCGTTCTAAATTAAATTAGAGGTTATATCTAAGTGATCGTGAGGCGGAATCGAATTTCCGAGGAAAACGAAAGAGACAAGCGCAATCGTGATTAGCGTACCAGAGCGCGAGGAGACAATGAGGAAAATGAAAATTTCATTTGCATCGCGCTTTTGATAGGGTGGCTCGAAAGTGGAGGGCTATGTTAGCGACGAATCGAGTTTCCCAAAATGGAACTTAGATCGAACATTTCTGGAAGAACTGTGCAGGCAAACAAGAAAACATCGCAAAAGAATTCTGATGGGCCATAATGCAAAAGCATTTATTAAAGAACGACATAGAAAAGCCTTCTTTCTGAAATCGATAAAATAAAAACACAAATTCGTTTTGATTTTATCAAACAAACAAAAAAGACAGAAAAACGATGCATGTAATTTACGAGGCAAAAGATTGGTATTTAATATTTGTATACCATTTAGATATTGTTAATACATTCAGTAAAAACAAACATATTAATGCACTCATCTTTAAAATGGCTATGAATAATAATTATTCCCATAAAATTTTATTAAAATTATTAGTATTTCTGTCATTTCATTTTCAGTTTTCATTCATTCATTCATTCATTCATTTATTTATTTATTGGTACGGATATTTTAGATCACGATTTGAATGCAAGAGCGTGGCACGCATCATGCCGCTCCATTTCTTCATTATTTGCTGACTATTTTCTTTATTATATTTAATTCTTCGGAAAGAGTGGCAAGGTGCATCTTGCAGGAAAATAAAGAAACAATGTAATACAGAAAGTCCAGTTAATTTACAGACACACGCATTTACATTTGCCTTGTGACAGTAATGCAACTCCATTCGCGATATTTCAGATGCAAAGAGAGCTATTTTTTAACAAATAATGTAGAATAGTGAATACGTTTCTGGATTTATTTCCAATTTGCTCACCCATAAATAATTATTCATATTATTTTATAAATATTTTTTAGAAGAGAATAATTTAGAAATTTGAATGTTCCAAAAGCAAAGATCACATTCTCAAAATAATATTTTAGTTATCAATGGCCGTACAAAAGAAATATTTTCATTTTTATCTGTTTCAAACAAAAATAGCTTTGAATGAATAACATAGAAAATATGTCAAACAATACATGTACTTGGTTTCCATTGCAATATTTACTTAAAAAAATATTTGCTATATATTAAATATTAACAAATAAGTATTACTATAAAATTATTCATTATATTCTATATTATAATCCTATCCTCACTATTTAATGAAAATAATATTTTTAATATTACAGTTAGGTTTCAGCTTTCAATGTTTGCCTTATTTTTCAATCACCTGAATTATAAAAATTTTATTACGACAATAAGAATTTTTAAGCACTTCTGTCAGTTTTTCTAAAAGAAATAAGTAAGATAGAAAAGACAAGAATGCACAGTAAAGTTTTAATTTAGTTACATTTTTGAAGCAACACACAAGCTATTTTTAAACGAAATTCAGATAATTCTGAACAGTGATCAGATAGCGGGGACGACACTCTTTCAAACTTCCGTATACACTAGTGAGAAAATACGTTCAAAATACTAATACTGCATGCCTGAAGTTTCCGAAGCGAAGTCTTACCGCCCTGGTACAGTAAGAGATAGTAATATTAGAAGAAAATCCTCAAATTATGTAAACACAGCAGCATCTCAATTCAATACACTTCTATTATTAAATTCCTTTTTAAATTTTCAGCAGAACCTTGACTTTTAACGGCATTTACATGTTATTTATTT
>JAPMOR010065803.1:28205-60082 GCA_026543865.1 Argiope aurantia
TTTGATGCTAGTTTTCCAACAACCCCAAAATAATAATAGCACATTTTAAAATTGAAATCACATTATTGCAGCTGCAAGATTAGGCGAGCATCGGAAATCCAGTTAATTCCATAAGCTTCCACACTCTGAGTGCACGCAAGTTTAGTTGCTCCCTGGGTGCAAAATCGCTGCTCTGGATGATCCGCAAAAGTTTGATTATTTTCTTTGCTTCATGGTTTATCACGTGACAGCACAGATTTCTTTAAGAAAGAATGCAACTTCAAAATCTAAAAAGCTAATACAATTCAATAAAAATTATTCATGTTTTTAGGAATAAGAAAGGTGAAAATTTGCCCGAATTCTTGGAAAATAACTTTTAATTCCAATAAAATATCATTCCTTTAAAATATACATTCTTCTTCTAATTACTAACTCGAAAAAATAATTCTATTATTGGTCAATTATAGCATACAACATCATCAAGAACTAATTCTCTGAAAGAAAAAAGTTTAAAACCTGGAAAGCATCCTCAATAGTAAAAGACGATCCATTTTTCAAGTAACAATTTACAGAAAAAAAAAAAAAAAAAACAGTTCTTCGTTTCAAAATTCAAAACTGCATATGAATAATCTGCAAAACACAAAGAAAAAAAAATTAATGACAACTATATAGCAATGATGAACTTCCCCGTTCCGATTTAATAACATTTACAGAAAATTTGTTTAAAATGATATAGGAAGGGCAGAAATGTTTTAATTGCATATGAAAATATTCACAATACAAAGTTTTTCGGGGGGGGGAAACAACATTTGAAAACTATTGAACTATCTATTTTCAAGGAATTGTGACTCTCAGCCTACGGTCAAGAAGTAGCCTCGATGAGCGATGTTTCTCGTTAAACCATCCGGAAATAGCGTAACGGTTGAACAGGACAGCCAAAACAATTACATTCCAGCAGACACTGAAAATGAAAGCAATAAGAGATCAAGACCACAGACTAAATACAGGTCCCGACTCTGCAATCAAACCGGTCACGGTCGGGAAACATCCTCGAAAGTCTGCATTCGGACAACTCTGGATTTCTACAGAGTTTCCACTCAAAATGGAAGACAAAAGTCCAGCTGATGAATGGGCAGTCTCCACCCGAGAATGCCAACAGGTTAGGAAAACAGTTATTCGAATGAAATTCACAACAGGTAACGACGTCTTTCAAGCCCGGCTACCAAACTACGTTGATAGCAAAACGGTTTCCCCCCCCCCCCTTGTAAATAAATTTTCCAGTGAATACTGCGCAAAACTAAACAATCATCGCAAAACTAAACAATCAACTAAACAAATTCGTTCGGCGAATTTGATCGAAAAACTGAGATTTTATCTAAATGGAAAACTAAAAAAGATGTCAGATATATCACAAAAAAAAAAAGTATCAAAATAAGCTTCACACGAAACGACACGTCGAAGTTAAGAATAACTGATCGCAGTTACGCATTCAGGAACCAATTATCATATGATGGTAATTCAATATTAAAAAAATATGTAAAATTTGCTATGCAACGTTGAAACAACAACAATCTGTCACATGAGGACTCCTTACGAATTACAGTAATAATTTTGTACTAGACTCGTTATAAAAATGTAGCATTAAAAGAATATTTTTTGTGAAAACATATTTTTTTTTATAAGTTTGCCATTGCTTTACTGTGTGGTGAATAGCATCTATTCATAAAACTCAAGGTGAACTTTCTTCTAAAAATGAACAATTACCGACAAAACCAACTACCACTCGCAGTGGACGTCATGTCCATTTTCCAGCGAGATTAATTACTGAGATATAAGTTGTCGTGTATATATATATATATTGTAACTGTAATTTTATGTATTTCATATATTATTGCATCTATTTACATCAATTTCTATTTACCATTTGAAACCATTATCCTATATTATACTTATTGTATTACGTGATGTTTTATTCTTATGCGCGTATATTTATCTTGTATTATCACATTATCGTTCTCCTTGTTCACTAGGGGGATACTCAAGTAACGATCGTAGCGCCATCTTGCATTCATGTTATTCTAAAGCGCTACCTATCTACTTTCCCTAATACAATCTATGTTAATACTTCGCCCGAGGAATCGGGTTCTATGTATACGTGCGCTAAGCGGTGATGTTCCGATAGTTGTTTGTGAAATAAAGAGATTATTTTTCTAATAGCGATGAAGTGCTTTATGCAACACTTTACATAAACACCACGACAACTGCATAAGCAATTGGAAATAGGCAACTAGAATCCTATGTGGAGTGAAACGGGGGGATTAACAAAGAAGATTAAAATATAAAAGATGTTTATCAAGTCCAATTCATTCGATGGCAATGACTTCGGAGTGCTGAGTCAGGTGCATCTTAATTTTCTAAACTAATTAACAATAAACAGCGGCAATTGATGAGATGAAGGAAGATAACAGCATAAGTCGAAAAGCTTATTTTCCGAAGCTCATCCGGAGAACTTCTTTTTCAGCATAGAAAATTAAAGGTGAGCATTAAGTATCATATAGGTTTAAATACATTTCAAATCTCTGGATGAATCTGGCATTCTCTTTCGCACAACTAACAAAAAGAAATATTTTATTACAATATCTACTGCTGAATTAAGACTGAAAATAAAGCATTTATAGCAGACGATATTCCACAGAAACAGCCACTAGTGGCGTATCCTCACTCCGGGCAATTCGTCATTATTCGAGACGAATCTAAACTTTCCCCGTCTCTTTTTCAGTCGATTTATTAAAATCTGCCGCTCGTGAATGAGTGTGAGGAAACCTGCACTATTAAGAGTTTATCCCTCCGCTAAACCACAAAGGCATTCCTCCCACACAAGAAAACAGTGGCCCCCCGTTCGATAATCTTTTCATTACCCCGTTCTCCCGGATGATGAATTTAATTTTCGTAATTAAGGGAAGTGTTGGCAAGAGAACGGTCACTGATGAGAAACGCTGGGATTAAAATGCTTTCCAATCGGAGAGAGAAGAATCTCAGCTTATTTTTCAAGTGTGTGCATTCTGATTACCGTTTAAACAGAAAGTCAGAAGAAGCTGCACTCATCTCTGAATCTCGAATAAATTCTAATAAACGCGACTAAAAAGTTATTATCATTCCGTCGAGTGCAGGAAAAGGCAGCTGAAAATACAAAACATACGAAAACACTTATTCGTATTTCTGACAGGAAAAAAAAAAAAAAAATTGATAAATGAAGAAAGAGCATATTCGACTGCAGAAAATAAATTTTAGTTGCTAATAAAAGTTTTATTTTTCTGTTTAGTTAAAATTTAGCGAACTAAACAAAACTAACCAAATAAAAGTTTTTTTTATTTGATTATAATTCTATCTGAGGTTAAAATACGATAGATGTTAATCAACAATAACTGTTTTATTATAAAATGGCATCTTAAAATTACAATGCAGAATTAGAATTTTTCGTAATATTGGGGAAAATAATTTCATATCAAAATGTATCTTTTGGAGTAGGCTCTCTGATGTATCATTCCTTCCTTTATTAGCGGGGGGTGGGGGGAAGGCGCGAATAAAGATGGCAAAATTTTCATAAAAATGGTCATTTATATTCACTTAGCATATTATTTTCTATAAGGAAATAAAAATTTCTTCTCGGCCAGCTGGAAGGCAAAGGATGATTTCTTATCTAAATTGGTTTTCAAATTCCTCCCAATCCTTCGAAAAAAAAAATTATTGTCTATTTAAGTAACGGTAGATAATGACTTTATTGCTAACAAAATTCACCATTTATTGCATAACAAATAATATTATGATAACAAATATCATAAAATTAAAATACAAGCAAGCAAGCGAAAGACATCAGACTAGAGGGCCACCCGACTGATAAAAGCTCCAAATCAACAAAGTTAATTTTAAAATGCATTTAAATAACATTTATATATATATTGCACAAAATATAAAGAAAATTATTCTACATGTAATAAATATTACAAAAGATATTTAAATCTGAGTTGCTGTCTATTTTGTGCCTTGGGAAGGTAACTGTCGACAGTCGAGTCAATTAGTTGATAACTATTTTCTGAACGACGCCGGATGAATGTCTGTTAACCAAAAAGTCATTCGTGAGACGAGTCGATTTTAGATTCGCAAAAAGAGTATGAATTTTAATACGTAATTACCTTGGAGTTACAAAAAAGTACTCCATATTTCCTCACGTTCTCGTTTTTAAAATATCTTTTTTTCCCCCCATCCCTCCCCCATTCCCCCCCCCCCCCTCAGCCGTTTTTGCATTACATCTGAAAAGCTTTCTGCGCAGAATCAATTAAAATTTATATACACATTTGTAATCACGTGTACCAAAATGATCGATGAAAGCCAAGTTAAGAAAAATGGCTAGACTAGACTTACCGAGCCCCCCCCCCAAAAAAAAGCCGCGAGCGAGATTTATAAAAATACACATAAAAACCGCAATAACAATTTGTCTCTTTACTCACGCATACATAAACCGACGAGCGACAAGAATTTCGAAATAAAAAATAAAAATCAGCGGTGGAACGAGAAGACAAAACAAATTCCGGTGAAAGGAGAAAACCAATTTCAGCTCTGGCGTCTTTTTTAGCCGAAAACGCAGTAAGCCACTCACAACAGAATGACACGAACACAACCCTTGCGTGTCCTCATGCACAATGACGTTCCATTTTTCAGAAGTTCGCGGGAGAGACAACACTTCATCTTCGTCACACCGCCATTTAGCGAAGAGCTGTCAACTAACGGTACGCAACTGTTTCAGAGATTCCCCAGATAACATCCGCCGGTTTTCAGAATCATTTGTGGTGAAATCAACAGCAATTCTTCAGCTTAAAAGTTTTCATAGAAAGAAAGGAGCGTATATACAAATAAGTAGAAAATCTAAAATGACTAAAAGTATTAAATTACATAGTATCTATAAAGTCTGATGTAGTTTAAAATCACAGCAAATACTTTTAAAAAAATCCAGAACGCCTGATGGAATCTATATCCTCAACCTTTAGACATTTTATTATCCGAAATTAATTTAAAAACCAACTATCAGAATTACTGTTGGCTCAGACTTCTTTTAAATAGAAAGTAAAACTGTGATTTTCCGTTGGGTGAATTAAATTTGTCGCAGCTATTCGAAAGTGATTCAGAATCTAATAAACGAATGAAGTACGGCAAACATGAACAAAATATTTTCTGCATATTTAAAACAATTGAACGAATTAATGGTCCAACACCAACTGACTCCCAGACATGTCATCAAAGGTCGCCTGTCCTCCCTTTCCGTCTTCCGATTTTGGGAGAAATCGAAAAAACCGATTCGTCTCGGGATCGCGAGACTAGCATTTATCGACGCTTGCACTTCGCTAAGGAGTGTTACGCAGAAAGATGAGCCGTTATATTACGCCTTCTAATTCTGTGTAAAAGGAGGTGTACGCTAAAGCTAAATGTCACCCTATTGCTGAATGTAAACAGTAGTAGTCCTTTCACCTTTTCTCTCGTCCCTTTTTTAACGAAATAAAGGACTCCTGACGCATGCGCAAAATCGCGGAAGGTTTCAGAATCCCAAAAGGAACAGTAATGGAGAAAACCTTGCGGCATCTCTCCAGTTAAAACCACAAAATCGATTTCAAAAAAAGTTTTATTTCATATGAAAACTCATGACTATTAGACAGATAATCAATATTCGTCTTCCAATGCCCTCCATTTTCAGGAGAAATCTTTTAAAAAAATTATTATGGAAACTATGGAGAAATCAAGCGACAAAGTTCGTCAGTCCAAACATTGAACTGATTGCAAAAAAATATTTCTAGCAAAAGCTTGTTGTTGTTACTTTTGGTACTTACCATAGACAAGCCCCCTAACGAAGTCAGCGATTTAATCCGAGTAGGTGCAGTAGCTTCTGGGGTAAAGGCCCCTGAGCGTCCGAGGGCAGAAGTCTGACTTCTAGCTCATATAAAGATGACACTCACACACTCGCTTGCACAACTCCTTTTTACAGGGGAGGGGGGGGGGGCTCTTTCACGCACTTCACAGATAGAACACAGGGTCAAGAACATTCCCGAACAAGATTCGAACCCGAGACGCCCAGATCACGGGGAAGACGCGCTACCTCTAGGCTAGGACGCCGGCCTCGTGACCCTTAGATATGTCAACTAAAATCGCCTTTCACTGTCGGCAGAAATCGGAAAAACAAAGCTTCACAATGCATTCTCAATGGGAGAAGAGTTCACTATCCCCAAACAGAGAAGCGATTTCAATACATTTTACTTCATATGAAAGTACAGGATTTTTCGTTGCATCATCGAAAATCATCTACCTCGGTATCAGGAGATTTTGCAAAATAAAACTTCGGCAGAGCCCTCAACGGCCGGAATGATTTCGCCAATTTGACCATTTTACCTCTTAAAATACAGCCAACTTTTACCCATATTATTACAGCCACTCTCATTACACTTTTGTTGTGATATGATTTAGCTGATCAAGATTGACTGACGAGACTATACTCATTTCATCTTATTAACTAAGTGGCCTCGAGCTTGAGCATATTAATAACATTAATATACTCACGTTAATGAATTTAACGAAATACATCTTCAAAAAATAAAAGAAAGCACTATTTTAATTTGTAATGCACGATAATGGTAAATGCATCTGATTGGTGGCAAAAAGGAGAAATCAAATAGCAAACGAAAATGAGCCCAGTTGTTGAGTTTGGGGGTGATATCACTCCAAAATGGGACAGACAACCCTAGATGACATAATGAGGTGTTATAGGCTTTCATTTGAAATTGAAATAGACGAAAAGAGTATACTATCTATTTTATTTAGTTTCTAGCTGGCACCCGGCACTTTGCTGCCTCAGAAGAAATAATTTTGGAAATATCGCTTGAAATCTGAAATAGCAATCTTGTTTAATTAGGAATAATAGAATGAATGCCATTTATTTTCCTACCAACAATTAATATAATCATTGAAATTGAATGATATATAAAGGAGAAGTATAAATAATACTTATTCTTTTTTTTTTTAACTTTATTATTCAAATGTCCGGCCCCTGAGCATCCAACATACAACTGGCCATGTGAGAAACACGGATTTTTCTAGGTTCAAAGTAATAAGTCGACAAAATTCTATCACAATCGCATGAATGGTACGGCAGCGCACAGAATACTAACAAACAAACAAACAAAAAATTTTACATATCACATAGTGAATTGGCAAACTTTGCAAAGCATTGTCCAAACAGAAGAATAGAATATAATAAATAAGAAGTGAAGCGAAGTTTTCAAAAAAATTTTCGGAAATGGATGGCGGTTGAGAAAAGTGCCCTTGCTGATTTGATATAAAATTCAAGTGGCCATTGGTAGATAGCATTAAATATGAAATTATAATTGGTGCAGTGTTCGCGGCTGAGAAAATGGTTTTTGATAATTATTTTTAATGCACAGATGGGGGATGAATAGCTTGTTCCCCATCTACATATTTAAAATAATTATCAAAATCAAAGGTCTAATAATTTTTAAATAAAATAAAGATGAAAATTTTTGAAAAAATAAATACATACACCAACCTTTTAAGTCATATTTACAGATTCTTTAAAAAAAGCATTTACAAGATTATAATTATTCTAAACTCCATGCAAATAAACAAAGCAATCGAAAAGTATTTATAATATACAGGAAGCTCGAAAAGCAAAAAGTTTCTTCAGCTTTTCTCTCAAATGGAAGTTTTAACTACGAAAAACCTGGGCAAAAATGGCACTCATTGGAAATAAAAATGAGAAAGCCGGAGGATTCAGTTAAATATATTTATGTGGAAATTTTCCAAAATAAGATATAATTTTGTATTATTTTTATTCATTACTACTCAAATAATACTGTGGAATTTATTTTGATTTCTCCTCCCACTCTCAGAATATTGAAAAAAGGGGAACCCCTTTTTCTACTCACTACTATCTATAAGCTGCAAGGCAAGTGAAGATCTTGCGCCATTTGCCGTTTCTAGTTCAGAAGGCAATTTACAAAATTTTCTGAGTGAAGTGGACTTTTCGTTTGAAACAGTTGACAACAATTTGATTCCTTGTCTCCATTCTGCACCTTCTGATTTCATTTCTCTAAGGAATTTTATCATTTGCTGATTAAATATTTATAGTAAAATGATTTGGTGTATATAGTTTGATTTTGGTGTATATAGTATATAGTTTGATAGTAAAATGATTTGGTGTATAGAAGTTTGAATTATATTTGATAAAAAGCAGCAAAAGAAAATTTGACGAGCAGAGAAGCAGTTACCTTGTAACCAAAAAGAAACAATTAAATCATAATAAAGATGTTACTTAGATTTATTTTTTATTTTAGCCATGGATGTCAATAATTTTTTTAATAAGCAATCAACAAATATTTTCTGCCGTTTCTCTTAAGTCCGATCTTTTCAAGGAATGCATTAAAAAAAAAAGACATTTTGCATTCATTACTTTTCTAAGTAAAGATTTTATTTACTTACATAATGCCTATTACAGCGATGTTTTTTTATTATTATTATTTGCCACTTTTTTTACAGTGAACGTAACATTGCTTAGGTTTAAATACGTAAACAGTTTTAAAATGTGTAAAAAAAAAAAAGATAAAGTGGCACGACGTAACTATTATTATTATTATTATTAAACATCCCCGTCCGCCGTGAGCGCACACGAGTCATGTCAGAAGTCGAGGGGAGGCGGATGCCATGCATTTGGTTTTAGTGTTAATTCGGGAATAATTGCGCGTTTAAGAGATTCGAAATGTAAAATGTGTGTTTATTCCTAAAGTTAGAATTTTTATATACACACGAAAGGAACAAGCCCTATAAATGGTGTGCTTTCCCCCCCCCCCCCTTCACATATAATACTGACCTCAATAATGAATAACAAAAACTATTTATTATCATTAAACATCAGCTTTCACCAGCATATTTGCTTTAACATCCAAAAAACATTTGAAATGAATTTATACTACACAGACTTGACTACTACTACTACTTGAACATAGAAGGGAAGGGGGGGGGATCAATTTCTGACATACCTTTTCAAACTGAGAAGCATGAAGCACTATAATGTTTAAAATTACTTCGCCTAAATGAATATAAACATTAAAGAATTTTAAATGAAACTTTGCTTCTTAAGAAAAAAATTGGCGTCTTCAATCCCAGCTGTCAAAAAATATCATCCGTCGCAATCCTAATTAAATACTTCCACTTCAAACACAGCTTCAACAACAGACAGTGCATCGAGACATCAAACACTCGTAGCACACATCCTTTCCTGGTAAAAGCAACCAATTCCCGTGAGAGGGGCCAGAAACCAACAAAAATAAATAAATAAACAAGAATGCACACCTCTCAGATGCTCCGGAAAATGGTTTTGTTCCAAAGGGGATTTTGAAAAAGATCCTTTACATGGAACGGGAGGTGGGGCGATCGGGTTATAAAAGAAAAAGATCCAATCTCGAGACGCGCGCAAAAGAGATAAAAAGAGAATCATATAATTCCGGTATTAAATTCGGGAAAAAGATGCCAGTCAAAAAGCGGCCATTCCGATACCTTCTTCGGTGTGACACAACAGCAGGGCCAGGGGAAATGGGCCCAATTTGTCATACAGCAAAAGGATACCAAGACTCTGTGGCTTTTCCGCGATAAGCAGTCAGGTGGGGGAAGAGGGTGGAAATAACAAAACAGGATCGGGATACACACTCCCCCCACCTACTCACCATCACCTTCGGTTTATTTATATGTGAGCAGCCCCAGGGGGAAGAGGGGGGTATTAAAACTACGGCGACATGGATAAGCAAGAGGACCGGTGAGTCAAATGTGGGGGAGGGAGTATGACGCAGAGAAGAGGGGTGGCGCATTGTGACCAAGCGAGCCAGTAGCGAATTTCTTTGGGGCGAAAAGTGTAAATACTGCATAGCCTTTATCCATGCAAAAGAGAGATGGGGGGGGGGGCATTCCTGAGTTATGCCATTCAGGGCAGTTAAACAACGAAATGGGGCGCAGTGGTGGGTTAAACTGGAAACAGAAGACGCACAAAGCCAAGAATGGAGGTCGCAGATAGAATCACATTAATCGATCTAGATCTAAGAAAATTAGATAAATCCCAAAATTTTGTGGGCAGTAAATCGAGATTATGAATAATTGAGTTGGAAATTTAAAAAAAGTTATTTTCCATCCCTACAATGGTATTTAGAGATTTGTACAATCCAAAAAGCACCTATATTTATAAGTATTTTCCTTTTAAAAAATAAATTATAATTCAAGAATTAGAAGAATAAAGAATTATTTATGCATAAAAAATGTGAACATTGATTATGATTATTCGTAAATTGTTAATTCAATTTCTGAAAAAAAATTAATTAATTTCTTTAATTAAGAAATTTAAAATTATGTGGTTAAATTTCTGAAAAAAAATTTTATTTAAAAAAGACGAACAAAGGATTGAACTCTGATCTATTTAAAAAATGATTACCTTGACGATCACGCCGTTGGGCTACACATCGCAGAGGATATGTTAGCAATATATAAACTCGGATAAAAGTTGGAAACCTACTTTTTCGAAATGAGTTGGCTACTGCGTTTTAATATATTAATGAATGAGCATTCTAAATGTATACCCATTACATTAAATCTCATCCTTAACTCTATTTTCCAATCCGTACTTTTCACTTTATAAAATGATAAAAATATATAATAATAATTCTCAACAGTTATAAAATTGAATTCATTCCTGGAAGATCAAGTAAATGAGCTCCATACTTTTGAAATGCGTAAGAACAATGGTAGAAAAGAATCTTTTTTTTTTTTTTTTTGAAAAACTGAAAAAGAATAAATGTTTATAATATAAGCTTCATAATCAAAAAATATTATTATTATTGATTATTTAATTCATAAAATAATAGAGCAGAAGAATAGAGAATTTATGGAAATAGAATAAAATAATCATTTCAGTTCTATTCGTTCTTTAACTGTCTTCTGGGCAAATGAAATTTTATTTAACGTTGAAATTAAAAAACATATTCAAAAAACTTCAGTATTTACTTTCTAAAATTTATGAATTATGATGATAATTTCGTATAAAAAATTTTAATAATTAAATAAAACTTTCACTCGGGTAGAATATCATTTCTACTTCTGTGATATTTCGCTCCTTGTGTCTTAAAAGAGTTCACTGCACCTATACAAAAGGCAATAAACAATTTTTTTTTTAAATTTCAAATAATATTTTTTATCCCAAAACATAAAAATGGAACTATTTTTACAAACATAAGCGGCTTTTGACACCAGTAACAGAAATATTTTGCACACAATACCTGTAATTACCTAAGTTTTTTTTTTTTTTTTTTTTTTCCCAGGAAGAAAAGAACACGCTTTTTTTTTTAAAGAACTTTGACGTTATTCAAAAAAAAAAAATCCTAGAAAGAAAGCGTAAAATGATAATTATAAAATCAAATAAGGGTAATTCTTATCCTCTCGCATCAAGAACTTTCATTATTTTTAAAAAAAGCAAACTTTAAAAACCTTCCGGAAATGCAGAAAATCTAAGTAAACAACTACTGCCGGCTTTCTTTTAAGATCTGATACAAAATGAACTTATCTGAATTTAAGAACAAAAAAAAAAAACAAAAATGCAGTTTCATGAATACGAAACATTAAAAGGAAACTTGAAAAAAAAGGAACTAAAAAATGAAACTTGCAAAACAGCAATTATTGATAAGGAAGGCCGTACAAAATACAGCACAATAAAAACTGTTCATTAAAAGTAAGTTCGGAAATTGTGGACGCCTCCGTTGAGAACATTGCGAAAGTGAATTCACATTCTTTAATGACAAGACAAAAGAAATTTTTGGCTCCATTCATTTAAAGAGATCATTTGATTCAAAAATATATAGTTCAAATTAAATTTTATTTTTAATATTGCTTATAATAATGATTGCATAGCTTTTTTTTTTAATCTAGTCCAAATTAAAATTTATTACAGGCATTCGACAAACAGACAATCAATCGATAAGCATATATATTCTTTAAAAATATTTGATCACTCAAGTTAATTTTCAACACTCAAAAATGATTCCGGAAACCAATTCTTCCAAAATATTATTGAAAAACAATTAAACATATCGAAACGCTAATTAAAAATGTACATTACACATATGATCTAAAAAAATATGGAAATTAATTTCGAATCTCGTTCAGCGATGCAAAATAATCTTTTAAATATAATTATGGAAGAATATTTGCTATTCGTAAGAATGCATTCTTAAAGAATGTGTCGAATGACGACGAAAGAAAATTATTTTTAGAATAAAGGAACGCTTCATGGGCTAAAAATCAATGAGAGCAACCATCATTTGTCCAGTGAAATGAGACTGCCGCTAGAACGAGTCAATGAGCGGGAATATAGTCAATGTATTCATTATTTTTTATCCAACTTTATGCTTATGGGGAGAGAATAAAAATCAAATGAACTTGTACTATCATGTTGAAATTAAAATTGGTGGCGGAGGAGGAGAGCGCCATCAGCGATCTCAATAAAAAAAACATGAAAACAAAAGGAAAAATGGTAAATTGAGAAATCTCTGTATTGGATGCACTCGCGTTAAGTAATGAGGATTTTTAAAGAGAAGGATTCTTCTGGAGTTGCCCCTACAAATTTTTGAAAATTAATTCTCATAACAAGAAGGGAAAAAAAAAAAAATTTCCGTTTTAAAATACACGATCGCCGATTATGAAGTGTAATCAGTGACAATAGCAAAGGAGTGCATTAGCATCCCCTCTGAGACTCAATTTTGAACTACGATGAATAGGCAGCTAAGCCGACACGCCCCTTTCCAAATTTTAGTGTCACTCCCAACAAGACCAACGAGTTTAATGGTCACTCACTTTTTCGATTTTAGTTTAGTTATATTAACGTCCCGTTTGAAGCAACACTAGGGCTATTTTGGGACGGACCTCGTAATTTTGAACCGCGGTCAGATGACGAGGAAGACACCTGATCTGGCACCCCCCTCTCCACACCACACCAGCGGGAGGACGTGCAACAGACCCCCTTACACGACGGTTCTTCGGTAGAATCGGGTCTCGAACCTGGAGCCCTCCGGTTCCGAAGCCGAGACCTTATCACCAGGCCACCGCGGCCGCTCACTTTTTCGATTCAATATTTTATGTAATCTTGGTCTCAATGGCTTCTTCAGCAAAATGTCTTCAAGCTTCAAAACTCACGCTATTACAAACGCCTTAACCCTTTCTGTTCCCTGTACAATGCATTCTCCTAATTTTTTTTTTTTTTTTTTTTTTGCCATCTTTCTTAAAAAATGAACTTTAATTTGAAACAGGAGTTATAAAACCTGAACGAATGCAAAAAAAATGTTTTGCTGAAGCTAAACATGTTTTTGAAAAATGTGAGAAGAGAAAAGAGAATCTCTCAGCATTGAAGTGCTATATATGCTAAATAATGTACAATAGAATATTTTTTTATATAACTTATATAATATCTCGAAGCCTTCATTCATAAAAATTTCCCCGATTTATCATAAAATTCCCTTCTAATTCCAAAAGAACTGAATGACGTAAATAGTAACATTTTATTTTGTTTCAATCGACAAATGTATTTCTGAAAAAATCATAAGTCTAAAATTTTATACAACCCTTCAATGCGATGAATCCCTATTCAGTGAAATATACTGGAAACTCCAATTTTTACACTGAAAAAAAAACAACCCGATTTTCTGCGACCGAATTATTCAATTTTGAATAATTATTTTAAGAGATCAACAATTTCATTATTATAACCAATCAGCCTTGGAAAACACCGGGCGCTGATAAGTGTTCTTTCTCGAAATGGTCAATGGACTGGTGTAAAATGGCGGGGTTTTATTAATTTATATTTTTATAATTCAAATCTGTTGATGCCCGAATAAAAAGATCTATTTTTATTGATGTCTCGAGAATATTGTATTAAATACGATTCATAGAACCGAAGGTCTGTTTAAATATCTAAAATTAAACTGCAAAAAATATAATTTGTTTCTTTTAGAATATTTTTTTTCTTATTAAAGGTGCGTGTACCTGGTACTAAAAGTCTAAAAATAGGTTGTTTTGACTCCGACTCTGTATATATTAAACTACGCTTGTTTTAAATAACAAGAATTATTGAATTAACATATACTTTAAAAGGTCACAAAAATCTTTCTCTTGCACTTATTTCTCGAATTTTGCTTAAAGTTTATTTTATTCTACAAGGACGCATATTAAAAATGACACTTTTCTAGATTTAGTTTGTAGTGAGTGTTCATTTAATGCTTTGAGTTCTGTCAGCATGATGACAACACATTGATAAAATCTAATTTTCCACACGCAAACATAAAAAATTCGCGAAGATCTGAATTTCATTTGGGTGAAAAATATTGTTCAAAAATATTTTTAAAGTTTTTTTTCAAAAATTAAAAATAAAATTACATGGCAAAATAATAGACATTATTGAAAAGATAATTTTTTGAATTTTAAGATGCAAAAATTACTTTTAAGCTGTAATATTCTTGAAAGTTATTGCCGAAATTTAATTTAATTATTAATTCATTAAAATTTTTAAACCATCGCTCTGAACTCCACATTCCCACCTTCCAAAATAAATATGTGCAACGTTTGACAGCTTTAAGTCAAACAGTGCAGTCTACAGAACACATATCTTTATTATAAAGATTTGCATTTTAATTTTTTTAAGTCAAAAGAAGAAAAAAAATGGGAGGGGAGGGGAGAGAGACAAACACGCCTCATTTATTTTTTTAAGTTTTTTCATTAAATTATAATTTATTGCGATTCTCTTAAGAAGTTCATTATAATGACGGTTTTCCCTTCCATTCAAATGCCATTATAATGGACATTTATTATGTTTTTTCTTATTTTCACATATATAATTAACGCTACCATATGCAGGGTCATGTCGTAGTCATTTGCACCTTATCTGAATCGTAACTGGAGCGCCTGTAGGTGTGATCCAACGTAAACACTCACCTAATAAAGAACGGAAAATAAATCGCACCCTCTGCGATTAACATTATGCAACTCTATAAAATTCAAAATAGGATTTAGCAAGCTGTAACTCTCAATCGTATTAATTATACATTTTAAGAGTAACATGAGAAGCATTAAAAAATATACTATATATACTTTTTAGATGTTATACATATCTAGGCAACGTTACAAAATCGGTGATTATCTAATAACAATCCCTAATCATCTTTCTACCTTAAAATTATTCAGAATTATAATTTTAAAATATGTCATTCAAAATTTTAAAAAAATCAGTAAAGAAAATTTTCACGAGCCTTTGGACTACTGGCGCCACAAGGCTACGGTCCAATCAATACATTGAACAAAAAGCTCTCATTTACTTCTAAAAGAATATTTAATATTTTTTTCTTCAATTATTAATTATTCAATCAATTAATTCAATTCAATTATTATTTATTAACAACTTGGTTCTCTCAGTTCAAAGATGTGGCGATTCCAGCCGCAGAGCAAAATAAATATAAAAATGAAACCTCTCGAACAAAATACGTGTGTTGATTTTTCCTGAAAGTAAAAACGCGCATTCGTTATTTAGAACTGATTTCAAAATTAAATCTTGAGACTCTCCATCTCTAATTATGTTTGAATAAAAATAAAAAGGTTCTTGGAACTTGAAATAAGAGAAATAATATTTATTATTCCTATCCATTCCAGGTAAACTACGGCGTGAAATCCGGTCACACTCATATAATATTAATTATCTCTACTAGTAATAATAATAAAGCTCTCTCTCTTTGTGTATGTCTGCAGTCCAGACCATTTGATCTATACCTACAGAATTCGGCGTAAATTTAGATCAGAGAGTAGGAATGTGCAGTTCGGGAGGGGATGATTTTTCAAAAATTTTAAATAGAATTTTAATTAATTAAAAAGCGAAATGGTGGGGTTTTAATACGATATTGTCCGAAAATATTATTGCACAAAAATAAATTTTTCACCAATTCAAAATTTTAAAAATTCTTCTTTTTAATACTATCAATTCAATAGTCATGAATTTTTTATTAAAATTTTAATATCTGTTTAAATAATTCTTGACTTAATTCTCAATAATTGATGTTACATAGTTCATTCGAAATTCAAATCGTTTTCATTTTTTCATAAACTATTTAATCGCGAGATTTTTTTTTTTTTTCATTTTTGAAAACTAAAGAAGGGTTTAATTTAATATCTGTATAATTTACAAAATAAGGAAATAAATTTGTAAAAAGTATTGTTAATTATTTAAGTAATACCAATTTAAAAGGTAAGTACAGTTTACAATAAGTGATTTGTTTAACCAATATATTTTTTTTTTCTTTCCTGTAAAAACTTATTAAGTTAACATTTAAAATGAATAATGATGCAAAAAAAATATCATTAAAAATTTAATCTAAAGATAAATGCTATTATGTCTTCGAATCGGTTAATCAAATCAAATTTTCAATGAATTGATAAATGGTATTTGGCTGTGTAGTCTTTGACGTAAAAAAGAAAAGCGCACTTTTTGATTGCATTAGAGGAATTAATGCACTTTCATGTGCGGTGCAAGAATCTGATTTCGGAAAGAAAAACGCAGATAGCACATGGTTAATACATTCATAACTATAACGCAAACCAACATCAAACTGCATGAGAGATGATATGCAAATTACAACTTGTCTGGTGACTACCATTTCAAGAGATTCATTTCTGATTAATTTTAATAGAAAAGCACAGTTTTGTCACACTTGTTTAAAAAAAATACACCAGCGATATCACTGATTTCAAAGTGACACCAACTTTCTGACACTAAATAAATGAATTCTGGATAAATAAATGAATGAATGAATAATGCGTCTTAAAGAAATCATATGCGGCGGTTTCTACAGCAGACCAGTTTCAACAAAATGTCCTCATCCTGCCCCCCTGAAGGAAAAGTATGGCAGAAACGCCTATTATTTCCAATAAAAGTGGAATAGAACTATAATCTTCAACATTTTTCATGATTCCAGAAAACTCCAGGCATCTCTTTTCCAAAGAATAAAAAGACTCGCAAACCGCCCAATTTGAGAGTTTTTCCACGAAACTATACTAAAAAGAAATATTTCCTAAGGCTGCGGATAAGAGTAGGGCAAACGCACTCGCTTTTCTTATTCAAATGGAAAGAGAGCTTTACAAGACGAACGTGAGAGCTTACTGATCTAAGGCGAAGGGGACTTTACCTCACCCCTCCCTCCGAGGTTCGAGTTAGGTTGAGATAGCTTATTTCCTTCTCAAAACGACGTACTTAAACAGATTGCTCGATCCCTTGCATAAACACCTTGACGCTGAGGGTCGATGCGTAGTAAATCTAGATACGGCTGTGAGAATTCCACCGCATCCCAGAAACCTTTCCGAACCATCCCACTTCCAGAATTCACAAAAATACAAAAAGATTTTTGCTCGACAGATGGCGACTCAAAAATCAATAGCATAAAAAAAGTGAAAAATGTCCACCCTTGCTAATAATAACAGTTACAGATCCAAATTTTAAAAAAAAGTCATCCTGGAGCTATATCAAAACAGATGATTTAAGGGGATTTGCTTGCCATTATCTTCAATTTAGCAAATTTCGAATGCAACTAGAAAATGTAAACAATGGTTTAACACGATAAGAAGTAATCTAAACAACTCAAGCTTTGTTGTTCTTTTTATTTGTAATGTCATTTCGAGTGCAATAAAATTCTGTGACCCCATTCTGTCGAATAAACAAAATTAAACTAAATAAAAATGTTGTCTTTATAAAACTTTAAAGAAAGGTTTCGAATCAAGATGGAATTCGAATTATATTTACTTACTAACATAAATATACTGGAATAAAATGTTTTGCTGTTTATTTTTCACGATTCCAAATTTTTTAAGTAACGCTACTCAGGGTTGAGGCCCACAATTAAAAGAAGTTCCGATTTATATTTACCTCTAATTATGAAGCAATACGAGGATCATTTTGAACCATGGTCACATAACGAAGGCGACAACTGAACCGACTAATCCTGTTCTCCAAACGTCTACGTCACACAAGCGAGTGGACATTTGATTGCATTGGGCACCAAGTTTAGTTTATTAGTTTAGTTATATTAACGTCCCGTTTGAAGCAACACTAGGGCTATTTTGGGACGGACCTCGTCATTTTGAACCTCGGTCAGATGACGAGGACGACACCTGAGCAGGCACCCCTTTCTCCACACCACACCACACCACACCAGCGGGAGGACGTTTGGTCAGAACGGATTTAACGTGCAATAGACCCCCTTACACGACGGTTCTTCGGTGGAATCGGGTCTCGAACCTGAAACCCTCCGGTTCCGAAGCCGAGACCTTACCACCAGGCCACCGTGGCCCCATTGGGCACCAAGACTGCTGCTCACTTGACAATTCTGGATGGAATCGGATTGTGATATTAGAGCCCTCTGGCAACATTACCACGAGGCCACCAAGATCCACCTCTTTCCATAACTTAAATAAGATATTACTCCTAAAATTTTTAACTACTAATCATTGAATCCAAAAATATGTAATGTATAATATTTTTACGCAATCAAAAAGCATTAATATGACTATTTCTTAATGCAAAATATTATCAAGAATATCCTTTGTATTATCATCAAAATATAATACATGAAGCATCAAAAATCTATTTAATGCATGAAAAAGGATAGCGTGGCATGCAAACCTAGATTGGTACAGTTTAACTCCTCCTGAGAATACAACTTTCATACGCAAAACCAGAGAACGACTTCAACAGCAGCAATGCAGAATTAGTTTCTGTGTAGATATATCATTTTTTTTTTTAATTTCTCAGATGAAGCAGCAAAACCAGAATTAATACAACAGTCACCAAATGGCTTAAATTTTCTCGAAAAAGTCGTATATTTCTGTAAAATAAGCTCGTTTTATGATTTAAAGTATCGTTAAATCTGACAGTCAAAAAACGCAATGAACTAAATATTAAAATACAGCATCATTTTTCAAAACTCTGTTCTTTTTTTCCCACTTGGGAAAATGAAATTGTAGACTGAGCATTTCAATATTCGACGCATATTTTCAAAACAATGAATCAAAGAATAAATTTAATAAAAACACTCTCTAAAAAGAAACTTTTATTATTAAATACACTATTCTACAGTAGAATTTTATTATTTGCCATTATTTTCTACTGCTCAGTCTTTAATATTAATATATTATTTTTAATATCATGAATTCCTGAAATCAATTTTTTTTTATAAATTTTATTACCCGATGACGCTATTAATACGGGATAAAAAATTAATTAAATTAAAAATTAAATGATAATTAAGTTCTGGAAATATAAAAATAATGTACAGTCCGTGCACAAAATTTTAAAACTCTAACATTAAAGAAAACGGAGGCATTCCAAACTATGAAACAAGTCAAAATATATATAACACTATAATTAAAAAAAGGTGACTTTTTCAGGTGTCATGAGACGGCAGATGACAACAAAGATTACTTTTTAAAAATTACTTTCATTTACAATTATTCACTCTGAATATGTCTAATCATAACATATTCTGTTACATAAATATTATGTTTGAAAATTCTTAAGTGAATTGTTTGACTTCAGAAATTCATAAAATGTATCAGAGAGACACGTATCTGCATGGAAAATTTTGAAAATTTACTAGCAAATGAGTTATGATTCTTTTGTTCAATAGGATTTAACTGATAACAGAATGAATTTACAGTGCTAAATAATTACTAAAATTATTTGTTGAATTAACTCATGCACAAAAGTATCATAAAACATATAATACCCAGTTATTTATCATTACATTATAAAAAATACATTCACATAGCAACTGTTATCAAATTTTAAAAAATCGGCACAATGTTACGTCATTTCTTTTCAGCAACAATAAACTTCTACAGAACTCCTCTCACAATGCATATGAAATTTAACAAATCGATCGCGAAATCGCAAAGTTCCCATCATAATTATCCGATTATTACCAATTAATATAAAAGAAATAATTTTAAAAATGAATAAAAAGAAATGGAAAACAACAATCTATTACAATAGACTAAATACTGGTTCGAATGGGGTTTTTTTTATGTAAAGTTCCTTGGAAATCTGTCAAATTTTATTATGCAATTTTCTACTTTATATGTCATGGCATCTGATTTTTAAAAAAAATTATAAAAATATTTTTTTAAATTTTAACAAAATAAAAAATAAAAAAATTATATTTATCAATGCCAAAAATGCAAATTTCCATCAAAAGATTAGATACAAGATTTAATATCAGTTTTACATTGTAGACCATAGATGTAATTTAGTGTTGCATTATCAAATAGTAAAAATCGGAGGAAAAGTACATTACGTCTTTAAGGGCCCAAACAATTTTTTTAAAAAAAATGTAAATACGAGTCACGGACAGAGAAATAACTAAAAAAGGAACAGCACATTTCAAATTCTGAAATCATCATATTCCAAATCACATTCATATAAAGACACCTAATAATACTGATACTTCTCAAAAAATAAAATACAGGGTGTTTATTTAGTCCCGGACCCATTTTGATGTTTAATAACTCATAAAATAATAAAGATAGATTAAAATTAATAACATAAATTGGTTAAATAGACTCAAAAAGTTTCATGACCCTTGTCAATGAATGTGAACCGCTGATCTCACAGATATTCTAGGATTGTGTAAAAATGTCTCTCTGAACACGCTCAACATCAAAATCACTTGTGCAAGGACGTCCGGAACGTTTCTTATCTGCGATACTTCCAATTTCTAGAAAATTCTTTTTCCACCGCAAGATGCTGTTTTTGGATGGAGGATCTTTTTGGTAAATTCTTCTGAAATTTCTCTGTGCTTGCACTATCGATTTCGTTTCTATGAACCACCATAAAATCTGTGCTTTTTCTTGTGGTGTATGCATTTTCCTTAATATCCGCTCGAATAAAACATCACATACAAAAGTACTACATAGAACAAACACATCAAAAGTAAACATAACATTGCAATAGTTGCCAAAAACAAAAGAGAGAAAAATGCAATTAATAAGCAGACGATATTAAAAAAAGTACAGATATTTAAACTGGAAAATGAAATTATCAGTAACTAACCACACGCGCAGACGATATTTACAAAAGAAAAAATATTCAAACCTGAAAATGGTTATGAGTTATTCCATCAATAAATGCCATAAGTTTGTTTATATCTTCATTATTTTATGAGTTATTAAAAATCAAAATGGGTCCGGGACTAAATAAACACCCTGTAAAATAACGATTAAATAATATTGATACATAACTTTCGATACAAAGGGAGGTGGGAGGAAGGAAAATTAAGAATTAAAACTTTAGAAAAAAAATCGGATTAAACTTAGGACAAAAAAAAAGTTGTTAAAAAGATTTTTTTTTCTTGCGTTTGAAAATACTTAAAAAAGAAACAATGTAATTTTTTTTCCTAGTCGTTGTTAGATTTCAATAAACATGAACTTCAGGTAAAACTAAAACTGCCATTGTAATTACAAAAAAAATATAGAGAGGATGGCTGCATATAAACATTGTAATGTTATAAGGATCGGCTGCAGGTAAATACATTATCAGGAGGGGGGGGGGATGCATGAAGAGTTTCAGAAGGATCAAAGGCAATAGGAAGAAAATTATTAAGATAAATAATTATTCCAAAATAAAAGCACATTCAAAATTATTCTACCAATAGGACTCTACCAATAACTTTTTTAAAGTTATCTTCGGTCATCGTGGAACAAAAAAGCAGACAAGACAATAAACCAAAATTCGTCACTGTTTAATCTTAGTATCACGAAAGTATTCACTCTTTCTGATGTGATCTAAAGGCCCTTTTCATTACTGCACTTTTGACACCTTTCAGAGGCGTCGCTCTGGGCATGACTGAAGAGAAAAGAAGATACAATTTGAGAAACATTTAAAAGTTTAGTGCATATTTCCGCTAGATTAAAGTAACTGACGTGGATCAGGATTCAACGGAAAGAAACTAATATATTCCGTATTTTTAAAATAAAGTATATTGGATTAGCAATTTAAAAGGGATTTTTAAATTAAATTATTTATAGTTGAAGAATTTGAATAAAAATGTAATATATATATATTTGTTATATCAATTTGAATCAAATATATATAAGAATTGAGAATTTTGAGCGAAGAAAGAGATTAGAAATTTTAATATAAATCCTAATTCAAAAACATTCCTGCACCACGTTTTGAGGCAAAAAACTTTTTATCAGTTATCAGCATCCAATTCAAATTCATAAAATTTTAAAATTTCACATTTTAATAAAATATCTATTTCTAAAATCCAGAAAAAGTTTTTATTATTATTATTATTTAAAAAATAACAATGACCAAAATATCTGAAGGTATTAAATACGAAAAGAAAATTTCAAATTAAAATAAGTTATTAAAAAATATTGAAAATCCACTTTACAATTAAGAATTTTATTGACTTTCTCAATAATATGCAAAATAACATCGAAAATTTCAATCATTAATAATTTGGTTACACACATAGACATATATTCTGTAATTACAATTCATTTCACCACCGAAAATAATTATTAAAAAAAAAAGGAATTTTAAGCAAAAATGTGAAATTATTAATGCAGCCAATCATTTTTATTCACTATTTTTTTTAATTTATTTCATATTTGTAAGATACAAACGATTTTTCACTCACTTCATGACTTCGGAGATTTTGGAAAAGATGTGTGTTCTTGATAAACAACATTTTAATATTTTCAGACCAAACATGTCAATTAACAGATTGCTTTTAATTTTGCATTAAAGGCGACATTTAATAACAGGTTAGAGAAAAATGAATTTCATATTTGATAATAACTGTGATTTAAATTAATTACCATTTATTAATTTAATAATAAAATAAATTAAAAACTAAAAAACTAAAACAATTAAAAATTAAGTTAGATAATGTTTTTTTAGAGTAACTTGAAAGTGAGAAAGATTTCCCAAAATAAATAATAATAATAATAAAGCATGAGGGGCTAAAAACAATACGCTGATGAAAATTAAGCAACAATATATCTCATAAAAAATAAAACTTTCACTACTCATAAAAAATTATATTACAAATTCGAAACTGCTTAAGAGTCTATCAGAGTCTTAGGCTTTTACGTTTCTTTTTCAAACCCTTACAATTTTTATTGGATTTTTTCCTGTTTTTAACTAAACAAATAATTTTTTTTTTACATAAGTTTTATTATTTACTATAAAAAATATCAGAGACAGAAGATTATAGAAGCTCTAGTAGGGTCACAAATTAGTTTCTAAAAAGTGCACGAGTTTGTCTTTCCTAACAGAGGTTTGAAATCTCACATTCGTAAAATTCTTCAATAATGTTAAACTTCGATTCAAGAAGTGATCGTTGAGTTTTATCAAACTTTTTATGCTTTAGAATTTATATAGAATTTACAAATTGGATATAGTTCCAAATTTCAGTTTTTATCACGATTTCTTTGCCCAAGCCATGACGAAAGCAGAATGGCGAAAGTAGATAAGCAGAAAAGATGAAAGAAAAAGCATTAAAAAAAAATCGATTCTATATAGTTTTAGAAGGAATTTGCAAACATTAATGTTTTGATTCCGTGGGAAAATTAAAAGCTGCGAACTCTGAAGTTAAAATTACAGCGAAGACGGAGTTTGGACGATATATACAAACTTTTGAATAAATAAATAAAATAATAAATAAAAATTCGCAGTTATTTTACACATAGAGACATAACACCTCTCCATGCCCCTGCGACTATAATCTTTACGATTATTTTAAACAGTTGATTGGACATGGAGAGGAAGTACACTTAGAGACAGAAAAGAAATAAAATATGAAATGTTAGAGTTAATTGATTGACTGATTGATTTCCAGTGGGTTTAAATCAAACTGCTGCTATTAAGATATTCTATGTCAAATGCCATTAAAACCTTCAGTATGCAATAAAATTGTAACGAAAAATTATGGCCATGAGAAACTGTCATACGGCTAACTAAATGTTTCTTTTTTCTTTTTTTCTCCCCAAAAAAAAACAAAATAAAAAAGGAGAAAGAAGTAAAATATTTTCAAAAAAAAAAAAAAAACAAGAATAATAATAATAAAATATCCTATGATAAATAAAAATAAAAAAATAATGCAAATAAACTGAAGTGCAATACGAAGCTGTTTGCAATGTCAGATTTAATGTTTCCTCTTTTGGAATTAGAGAGTTATTTTGGTCAAAAGCGTTTGTTTTTATGAGTACTTTTGGAAAAAGAAATAAACGATTTAACAAATAAAAGTACTCATAACAGATCATATGCTTTTTTTTTTATGTACTTCACTCCTGCCTTTATCAACGAATACCAATCATTCACGTTTATTATTCATTATATTAAGTACATATATTAATGTTGAGATACTTAAAAAATTTTATTTTAGTGTTTAATACTATTTATTATTTCCCATTTCCATCAAATTTCTAGTTAAATGTTTCGCATCTTTTTCATTCTGTGATTCCAATTTTTTAATTATAATCACAAATTCTAATTCCGTTTAATTACAATCAAATTAATTAGAAAATTCCGTTTGTGAAATTTATGAAAATAAAATGAGCCCTTTACGATTGAATGAAAGGATTCTCCAGTGGCAAAGTAACTATTTTACCTTCAAGTTGTGTATTTTCGGTATACTGACAAATAAAAAAAAAATTATCCCTATAATGCATGACCTTATCAATTTTTTTACAAAAATAAATATACGTGTTTCAAACAATTAGAAACATTTATTTTTAAAAAATTTAATTCATTTTTTCGCGATTTTTTTTAAATTAACATGCACCAAACGGTTACATTATGATTTAAATAATATGACAGATATACATATCACATTATAGTAAGTCTGCAATAAACATAAAAGACCCTTTTTTTTAATATATATTTTACAATGCAAAAATATTTTAATAAACAGCCGCCCTGGTATTTTTCCAAGTTTCTAGTTTTGAATTTAATTCTAATACCACTAATGCCATAGATCGGTCTTTTCTATAACTTTATCAAAAAGCATTTAAGAAGGGTTTTCTAAAACTCATTGTTGCTCTTGGTAAACAGTCACATGAAGCTTATAAATGAAAATAAAAAGGTGTAGCCAAATTGTAGGGTTAAATAAAACAGAAATGTGTACATAATAAGTATCAATTCAAATAAATAACATTTAAAATAACCTCAAAGACAATTGAATCCTCAAACGAAGAAAGATATTTTAAAACAGAAGCATAAAGTGTAAATAAATATGGATATGATTAGCATAGTCATTAATTTATTATGGCTAACTCGATCACAAGTATTTTGTCATCTAATGAAAGCATGATGTTGTCTTGTACAGATCTCTGATTTTTAAAAAATATGCATTCAAATATTTATAGTTTCAGAAACTTGCTATTGCTAATATATTTCCCAGAATTGTGAAAGAAAACAAATGTATTCAGCAATTATATATATATATTTTTTAAGTACCTCAAAATGCATTTTTTTTTTCCCATACAACGTTTTTTGTTTTTTTTTTGACATTTTATTAATAGCTTTGAGCACACATATATACACACACATACAAAAAAGAAAAACCTCTTACATTATTTTCTTAAAATTATTTTTTCCTTCATTAGCTTTTGCTTTTATGAGCACTAACTAAAAATATGAATGTACAGATGAAGCTCTTTTGGGAAGGGAAGGAGGTAGTAAATATTTTGGTCAGCTTAGATTTTTTTTAAAACGGGAAGGGTAGATTAAATTAATTTCCTTAAGAGTAAAACCCAATATAAAGCAAAATATTATAATTTAATAAAATTTCACTTAATGATTCTTTAAAATTTTAATATGATAAAAAATTTATTATATACATAAGCCTTTTTAAATATATAAATGGATAAAAATCCAAAAACAATTCCCAAGTTTTTAAATTTTAATTGGAAAATTAAAATTGAATCATGACAACAAGCCAATCAGATTATTTGTTTTAAAGAATATGTGCATTTTAATATTTAAAATGTTTTCTTTTGTAATTTTTAAATAATTATACTATTGTCATTTATGGTTTAAAGAAACATAACAGTAAATTATAACAGTATTTTTTATTATAATTTTTTTGCTATGAAACCTGAAAATGAAGTGAAATGAATGACTCAATGTAAAGAAATTAAAATCTGTGTTTTAACAGTTTCATCAACCAAACAGGTAAAATAAAAGGATTTCAAAAATTCCATAATAAAAGTATTTAAAAACAAATTAAGAATATTATTTTCTATAAAGAAAATTGAACTTTTCAAGCATCTGCTGGTGATATTAATTATCAAGTACATTAAATGAATTAGTATTATAGGAAGTTTCAATATAAAGGAAAGCAAGAATGGAATTTTTATCATTGAGGTTGAGATTTTATACTAGAGCTTCTTAAACTTCAAGCGAAGGAACAAAAGGATTATGAAAATCATGCTCAGTTAAAAGAATTCTTTTAAAAGATAACTGTTTTTAATTGAATTTCCATTAAATTAATATTAATAAATATTTTATTTTCTATTGTATTTATAAGCACTGGGAATTACTTCAAAATTTTTCATATGGAATTTATAGAAACAAATATTTAGGAAGGAGTGTTTTGAATATTATATTTTAGTAACACACACACACACACACACACACACACAAATCACTAAGCTTGTTCTGCAGCTGGATGATAGAAGATCAATGCTCAGTCTAAAAAAGATAATTTTGTCTAGTAAAATCGTTCTTTTGATAATAACAGATACAAAATTAATTTTAAACCATCATCCATTAGCAGAAATTAAAAAAATCCAGGAATTAGAATTATTTTCTTATAACTGCCACTTTATCACTCATTATAAATGCTTTCAATTACACCAATCATTCTTCACAGAAATATTGGACAAAAAAAGAAAAGAGAAAGAAAAAAAATGGTTAAATTTCATAAAAATGATTAAACTGTTCATAACTTATTTCAATTTAGGAAAAAAAAATTAAAATATGATGAAAATATATATAGAAATTTTTATGTTTTATACATTTACATTAGTATTCAATATTGTATAATAGTATTTTTTTATTTATTGTCATCCAATAAGTTAACAAGTTGCTTACATTATTTAATAATACATAATATATAAATGCGATTGCTTTATCATGCAACAGCTGAAATAAATTTTCTAAATGAAATGAGTACACTAAAAATTGAATTTCCTAAATATATGCATTAAAGTTAAATTCTAAAATAATATTTGCATACATAGAAATATTAGGAATATTTTTTTAGAGTTTTTTTTTCCATTACTGGAAAGCTATGATGAATAGTAACTATTATGCTACTTTTTACTTATTTTTTTATTATAAGAGAATTGTAATTTACGAAGAAGATAAATTTGAAAATGTGATAAAATTCACTATCCATGTTTGAAACACTTTAAAAACAATTTCTCCAAAATCTTAAAAACATTTTTTTAAGAAAAAATAAAGAATTTTAAACTACAGACATGTAAAAACAATATAAATAAAATAAAAAAACTTAAGAGAATTCTTTTTTTAATCTTTTTAGAAAGTAGGAAAGAAAATACAATATTATAAAAAATATTTGACATTGTTTCTATGATTTCCAGTAAAATGAAAATTTGCAAGTGTTAAATAATGTAACTAGTTACTGGAATATACTGAGTTATTCATTTGAGATATAAGGCATCAAAGAAATATATACATCTTAATTCAAGTAAGAAATTTACTCTTTTTACTTCCTTTTTTTCCCATAACAAGACTTTCCATTTCTGATACACTAAAATTGCCACACTTAATGTTAGAGCATTAGATATTTTTTTTTACTATATCACTATTACAAATGTAAATAAAGTACATTGAAACCAATAATCTGCATAAATATGCCCATTGTCCCAAAAATATTTGGTACTTCAAAACTTTATTCCGGCTTATTGAAGATTAAACAAACACAAGGAGAAAGGAAAAATCTCTTCTAGAGAGAGAGAATCCGATTTTAACAATATGATAACTGTTATCATCATTCTGGCTTTCTCCTGCAAACATGCGTCAGTTTCCCAAACAACATTCGATTTTAATAAATGTCAAAAAGTTTCACGTTATCTGTTTGAAGTACATAGCAATCATATTAAACTGATTTTTGATGCGATTTAGTAAGTTAAGCAGCCACTTCTGAGCACAGCAGGTAGGGCATATGCATCAAGGTAGACGAAAATTGGTTGGCAAAATCAAAACAAAACAACCGCATCTTCAAGCATCAGAATTTATATTTCATGGATCATTTTGGAAATATGTGGTGTCTGTCGTTGGTTAAGATATCACAATTGATCCATTTTTTTTGCATACCTATAGTATTTAAAGAGATAAGCTTACAATTCTGACAACTAGAGTGCGCCTCGAAACTACAAGACGCCGAGCAAAGCACAGTGAACCCTACTGCGGCCATTATCAAGAACAACAGACGGAGCAGGTCCTTTCGGACATCTTACAGACAGCATTTTCAAACAAGACTAGATGAGATTCTTACCTTGTTTGGCTGTTGTAGGACTACAGCAGGTGAAAATTAGGAGTAGCACAGTGAATATCTGTATACATTCCTTACAGTCCACCGCCATATTCCGCTCCACACAGAGAAAAACTATCAACACACGTCAAACATAGGTTGCTTTCTGCCGAAGCCGACGGCACCCTGCGTACATTGACACGCCCATCTCATGACGTCAAAATTCGGTTCGCCATTGGTGGACCGGTCTGTCACTCAAATATCTTCTTTTTCTTGAAGATCAACTTAGGGTTGCACATCGGAAGAAAGCTAATTTAGACAATGCAGCTATTTTCCTAAGCGATTGCCCAATCATAATGAAAAATATTTATTATCTTTCTTTAGTTGATAAATATAAATTTTTTTTATTGGGAAGAACTGTTTAGACAAATGAGACGTAAAAATTGGATTGGATTCAAGTTTCTTTTCAATATTTTCATCTCTTAAATATTTTCTAGAATTTAAAATAAAAAAAAAAAAAAAACTCACTTAAATGCTCCCCCTTCCCTCCTCTTCTTAATCTTGAGAAAGCTTGAATGAGCTATTTTTTATAATTATAAGTAAACCTACGGCTCTAAAGAATAAGTAAAATTGTTGTAAATCTAGCTGAAAGCTACTTTTCTTTGCTTATAGTTATATTCACCAGTAATAAATATAGATGCTTAGGGAAAAAAAAAACTAAACGAAACAGAATTATTACATTTTTTAATACAAAAAATACAAGTAAAGCTCCAGGAAAGATATTCTTTAAAAAGTGTATAGACTGATTGACTTTATAGCAAGACGGTCATTATTTGAAACTGTCTGAAAGCAAACTTCCCGGAGTGAAGTCGAGATGCGGGGAACGTGCGCGATCTGTTATTGTCTGCAAATATCAGTGGGCCGCGGTGGCCTGGTGGTAAGATCTCGGCTTCGGAACCGGAGGATTTCAGGTTCGAGATCCGAATCCACCGAAGAACCGTCGTGTAAGGGGGTCAGTTGCACGTTAAATCCGTCCTGATCAATCATCCTCTCGCTGGTGTGGTGTGGGGAGGGGGGTGCCAGCTCAGGTGTCATCCTCGTCATCGGGCCGCGGTTCAAAATTACGAGGTCCGTCCCAAAACAGCCCTAGTGTTGCTTCAAACAGGACGTTAATATAACTTAACTCAACTCAACTCAACTGCAAATATCAGTGACTGTCTAAAATATTAAGTTTATGTTTTGTACTATAGAGTTTTTTTACGTTTTTAATACTTACCGCCTTCGGCGACCAGAAAATTTTCAAATAAATATTTTAATACTTCAAATTTTTATAGACATATGGGTCATATTTCATTATAAAAGCCACTGTTCATTCTACTATGCTATTGTCTAATTTTCTCTTAGCTCGCTTAAAATTTGAATTTAAAATTGAAGCTAAAATGATAAAACTGCAGTATAAAAAATACACCTTTTTTGCTGAAACCAAACATTTTTTTTTTTTTTTTTTACATGAGTGTAGTATTTCGAATCCTTCAGAAAACTTAACTTGGAATCTTAATATAGAATCATGATAATCGTATATTTGTTTATATAATTTATGCAATATCTCAAAAAAAATTTTCAATAAAAATTTTTCTGATTCATCATATAATTCAAATTTCAATTTTACTTTCAAAAATGTTTAAATGGCGTAAGAAAACTTCTACTTTATTTCAGTCATTAAATGCACTTTTGAAAATAATTATGAAAACTAAATTTTCTAAAACCCTTCTTTCCTTAAATCATATTCAGTAAAATTATCTTTACAGTCTAATGTTTCAAACTTCTACAATCAAGCCTGACTGACTTATAAATCTTTGAATATCATTATTTTAGGACAATCAGTCTCGGGGAAACTCAGTGTCGTAAATGGTTTATTTTCTTCAACACAGTCGATGTTGAGATCTAAAATAGCGGGGTTTTATAAAATACAAGTTTATAAATTTTCATAACTCCCTCCATAAAAAGAGTGGAATATTTTTTATTTTCATTTTAAATATTAGTAACTTAAGAATATTTTATTAAATACTAGCCGCCTTTGGCGACCAGCCGTTCGCCAGTATTATCGCTCGCTACAATTTTCAATTAAATATTTTAAGTAACTGGTCTCTTAAAGGATTCTCAAACAAAACATTTTTAATCTTCAAATTTTGATAGTCATACCAAACGTATACTGTTTAGATCGTTTCGTTCAATTTACTATATATATTTTGCTAATTTGTTGTCATTTCCGGAAAAATTTCAACTTTAATTTAAAATGTAAATGATGAAATTGCAATTAATATTAAGATATTTTTTAATAAAACCAAACGTTTTATTTTATTTATCATCTTTATTGCTATTTATTTATTTTTTTATTATTATTATTGAATGTGAGTATTGCAAACAGAATCGCTCGGTATTTAAGTCTTATGTTAACTACAAAATATTTTTCATAATTTATGTAATATCTCAAACAATAATTCAACAAAAATTTCTCAGATTCAGCATAAAATTCAGTTTTTAGTTCTGCTTTCAAAAGGATTGAAATGAAATCAATAATAATATTTTGTTCCTGCCTATAAATATATTTCAAAAATTATGAAGTCTCAATTTAATGCAGTAAGGTATCATATTCTGAGAAATATTTTGGACACACCAAATTTTAAATAAGTGAATGAATGTTTCTATTTTCCACGATCAACTAAGACTCATTTATGAAGTTTTAAATGTTAAAAATTTAGAAAAACTCAACATTTTCATAATCTTAGGCCAATTAATCTTGAGAAACCTGCGCGCTGATTGGCGTATTTTCTTTGAAGCGATCGAAGGAAAATCTAAAATTATCCTTTTTTTTATTGAATAGTGATATTCAAATTTTCATAAATCAGTCAGTTTAAGTGATTGATTTAGTTGATTGGAAATTAACTCTTTTTATTTAAAATATTAGTGTTTCAAGAAGATTTTGTTAATCGTGATTTCCACAGCAGAAGCTTTATTAAAAACAGAATAGATTATCTGTATAAAAATTTAAATCTGGAAAAAAAATT
The DNA here is from genome assembly GCA_026543865.1 of Argiope aurantia. Classification (NCBI taxonomy): domain Eukaryota; kingdom Metazoa; phylum Arthropoda; class Arachnida; order Araneae; family Araneidae; genus Argiope; species Argiope aurantia. The sequence continues at coordinate 59,938 of JAPMOR010065803.1, forward strand.
GGTAATTCATTAGTACATTTATTGATTCAAACTAAAAAAACATATTATTATTTACTTCATTTCGATCACATTTATAGTCTGTGTATTTTCTGTAGGCTGTTCAAGGTCACATTTTCTACCGCTTTACTGGTACCAGACAACCAAT
>JAPMOR010065803.1:63298-76424 GCA_026543865.1 Argiope aurantia
TATAGTTGTATATATTCAAATTCATCAAACTATTCGCGTACAAAAGCAGATGGTAGATAATACTTTCAAGAAACAAAATGATGTCTATACGAAAAAAAGGAGAAAAAAAACCCCACTATTGTTTACTTTAAATTAAGGCTATACCAGAATAAACTGTTTTTCCTTCGAAATTGCAATCTGACTCAAATAGCTCGATTTGGACTTAAAAATTGTTCTTTGATTGGACTTATTTGAATAAAATACATATAATTTTGGTTCATAGTACAATTTGGTTTACGAATACAAATTTCCTCGAATGCCATACTGAAAATAGATATAGGAAGGATGCCAAAAAAAAATCAACACACATCAGTCAATATATCTTCACGTCACTCGTCAAAAAAAAATAAGTGGAATGAAATTTTGAAATGATTTAGCGATGGGCACTGCTGCGTTTTGTCAATTCTTTACGATATGTCCATGATTTAAATTGACACTAAACTGATTTCTTTTGAATTCCTTAAACGTGCAATTTCTTCCAAAACATCATCTCGCCTTTCATTACCATCGCATCTTTGTGTTGAGAATGAACTGAACCTGCTAAATGTTACATGGCCAGCGCTTGTTTTCACTGAGTATTTTATACTCTTTTGTTAACCTGGCGTGATGTTCGTGGAAACAGAATTTAATAATCACATTTCTTGACATGTTAGAGTTTTGCAGTTTGTATACTTGACTTTTCTAAAAATCAATACATCCTTTTAACATTTTTAAAATCGTAATATTTATTATCTGATTTCATTCCATTAAATATTAGCTCTAGGGGTTCCAGTTATCTCGCACACTTGGACAAAAAAAAAATTATTTCAAGATTCCGTAATACTCATAATAATAAACTCTAAATAAGAGATAAAAGAAAATGGTGAAAATATGTTAATGAAATTCATGCTTATTTTTTAATAATAAAAATGCATTTTAAGAAAGTTTTATTAAATTCATTTCTTGTATAAATTAAATGATTTTTATTTATCTTCCATTATTTTATTCTTCAAAGAACAAGTATATTTGCCAATTTAGATGTAATCATGTTGAATAAACTCTGGGCACTCGCTTAAAAGTGATGGGTTCATGCATATTCTGCAATTTCTTTGCTGAGGAACATTTCCTCCATTTTCTAAGCTGCATTTTCCGAGGATCTTGAGATTTCCCTTCAATTTAGTAACAGATTAGACCTCTGTTTACTCTTTCCCTTTAAATCTTTACATTTCCACGACTCATGCCTGCAGGCATGGGCACGTCCGAAGTTTCCTTTGTGTTATACTAAATTAGGCGGGGCATACAGAACTTGCAGTTGAAAATTCACGGCTCTTTATCAGCAGCAAAAGGGAAGTGGCGTCCACTTAACAGTCCCCACAGTCACTGACCCAAATGAACCGTCAACTTAATCCCGACTATCGCATAGACTCGCACAAAAGAAATAAATGCATTTGGGGGATCTCGTGCTGCGCAATTTTCTACTGATAACAGAATGTAAGAGAATGCATTAGATAATCCACTCTCCTTATTGTTCTCTGACCAGCAGCTTTTTCTTCACAAATTGTAGAGAGAGTTATTGTACATTTTAAAAATTTTGATGCAGTTGACTTGAAGTGAATCGACTGTGTTTAGTGCAAAGGTTTTGCAATTGCAACGTTTTTCCAGTGAGTAAATTTTTTTTAGATAAACCGAATGTCTCAGCGAACCTTACGTGGAAATATAAATAATAATAGGATTAAAAGTGTAAACAAAGGTGGGTTCATGGTGACAGATTAAGTTCGTAACAAATCTTTTGAAAAACTAGGCTTTTTAATAAATTTATTATTTTTAGATGCATTGCCAATCATAGGCACAAAATAACGCAAAAAAAATCTATAAATATAATATTTTTTTGAGAAACTTGAGAATTTGTGGTAAATTTTAGTGGAATTCGACTAAAAGGTGTGACACGCTGCTCCAAATTATAATGCCGCATACGCTGTTTTTTTGCGTATAAATTATAACAGATAATAATCTTTGAAATTATCCAAAATCTAAAAAAAAATTTGTAATGCAAGTAAATTATGAAAGCAAATGCGTGCAAATATCCTCCCCCCGCTCTTAATTTACAAATACATTTGAATACAAACGCTTATAAATGAAAACATATTCCACCAATTGCAAACATTTTGTCTCATTTCATAGCTCTTATAATTTGAAATCTATACTGTAATTTTTATTCTATTATCTTTATAAAGGTAAAACAAGATTTTGAGAAAATTGTGGATAAAAATATCGTTTAATTGAAAAACATGGTTCCTATCGTCTTAGCAGTTTAAAATTTTTCATAATGATAAACTTGATCTTCTTTTTTCTTACTTTGCAAGCATTTTTCATTTGGTTAGACAAAGTATTTTTTTCGTTTTGCATTTGCAGAGAATGTCTTTTGGAATCATTCATTAGCTCATTTTCAATTAATGGCAATCAACATAAAACTCCGATTATTAGTTTAAACTGCTGATACAATTATCACACATTTTTTTAAAAATAGGCCTTATCATATCCATCACATAATGTGAGGGCCCTATCGTCTTATCCTTGAATGACTTGCTGAAACTTTTGTTTCTTGATACCTGCAAAAATATTGAGCCATGCGGCTTTTATAGACGTCCATAATTGCGAAAAGTGTTGCCGGAGCAGGATTGTATGTATGAATTGAACCTCTCGATTATTTTCTATAACATTTGATGGAATTCATATCCGTCGAACAATGCGGCTAAATCATTCGCCAGAATTGTCCAGAATGTCCAAATCAATCGCGAACAGTTGTGACCTGGTGTAGTGTCATCCATAAATATTCTATCGTTATTTGGGTACATGAAGCAGCTGAATATAAACATTTCTAATTTATGATCAGTTCAGTTGACCAGAGGACCCAGTGCATTACATGTAAAAACTGCTCACACCATTATGGAGTCGCCACCAGCTTGCACAGTGCCTTGTTGACAACTTGTTCTTATGACTCCGAGAGGTCTGCGCCATACTCGAACTGTATCATCTGCTCTTACAAACTAAAATCGTGACTCATCTGACAAAACCACGATTTTCCAATTATCCGATATGGTCACGACCCCAGGAGAGGCACTGCAGGAGATATCTTGCCGTTAGTAAATGCACTCGAATCGATCTTCTGCTACCATAGCCGATTGAAGACAAATTTCACCGTATTATCCTAAAAGTATCCATCGTACGTCTCACAATGATTCCTGTGGTTATTTCATGTACTGTTGCTTGCCTATGAGCACTGACAATTCTACTCTCATGTTGGTAATCTCGGTCATTAAGTGCAGACAACCGGTCATTTCGTTGTACATGATAGAAGGTTATGCTTGAGTATTCTCAGCGCACTCTTGAAACTGCGGATCATAGAATGTTGTTGATTTCCGAATTGCAATATCCCATGTGTCTAGCTCCTTCTACCGTCTCGCATTCAAATTCTGTTAATTCCCGTCGTAATCAAGTCAGAAACATTTTCAAATGAATCACTTGAATATAAATGACAGCCCTGCCAATGCTCTACATATTTATACATTCTGTACGCGATACAACTGCTATCTGTATATTTGTATATTGCTATCCCATGACTTCTGTCACCTCAATATGTATATATGCTTACTGAAATTCTCCCTTTCTTAGTTCTATTTCTACAAACCTCTTTTTCCTCCCAGATTGGATGGGATCAAATTAGTATAAAAAAGATAAAAATTTAATATTTAGGTTTGGACTACATTTATAATTTAGATGTTATTGTTTAATTTTAAAATATTATTGTTTGTTGCCATTTAACCATCAAATCGGTTTTAAATTTTTGCACCTACGTTTTCCCTTAATAGCATTTCACATCCCCAGATCAATGGAAAAGAGACGATAAATGATTTGTTCAACATTAGTATTCTAGATTGAAAATAAAAATGAATAATGAACCACAAATCTAGTTTCTATTTTTCATTAACGCGGTTTCATGCCAGCTTTGGTGACCTGCTGATTCTCTGCGATGTGTTTCAGATCTAGCATGGTTAAGCATAAACAGCACGTTTCTTTTAATAATTTATGCAAGCCGTGCACTAAAATAATTCAGTGCATCATATACATGAGTCCCCCCTCAGAGGAAATCAGGTCGCATGACACCCTGCTCTCCAAACTGTAACGAGGTAACCACTTTCTAATCTAATATATAAAAATCTTGTGTCACGGTGTTTGTGTTCGTACTCCTCCGAAACGGCTCGACCGATTTTTATGAAATTTTTTTATGTGTATTTGGTAGGTATGAGAATAGGTCGTAAAGTATATTTCATTACGCTAGGTAATTACGGTGCCCATATCCAGAATTTTGTTTTTCTTTTTTGTCATTTTTTTTTTGTATTTTTTTTATTCGACATCAAAAAATACATATAACCCCAAATTTTCACCCTCCAACTCCTACCCTCCCATTTTTTAATCGCGATTTTAGTATTTTTGTATGAACTATATCCAAGTTATTAACCCGTCGTTGGTATTTAAAATAGAAAGAAATGATGTATGTGTTGTATGGCAGATGCCAGCCCGACAATGGAAAAGTTGCTGTCTATGAAAATACTGGATGCATAAAATTGCCCACTAATTTCTGTACTATCGTTGATTCGCAAAATGCTCTCAATGCTGCATAAATCCCGGTGTACGCACACAATACATAAATAATGCGTTTCTGGCAAAAAGAGCCATTTTGGCAGCAAAAAATGTGGACGTCGACGATTTAAACTTCAAGATACAGCAGTCGTTGCCAGGCGACTTGATATCATACAAATCGATCGATACCGTTTGCGATGCTAACGAAGCTGTAAATTATCCAACAAAGTTTTTGAACTCACTGGATTTGCCAGGCGTGTCACCACACTTTCTACGACTGAAAGTTTTATCTCCAGTTATTTTACTTCGGAATTTGAACTCACCACGACTGTGCAATGGCACGCGATTGGTCATTAAAAAAATTGATGACAAATCAAAGACACCATTTTGAATGGCAAATTCCGAGCCGAAAATGTTTTGCTGCCACGAATTCCAATGATTCTCACAGAGGTGCCAATTGAATTCGCGTTCAATTTCCTATTAGATTGGCATTCACAATGACAATCAATAAGTCGCAAAGCCAAACGATGTCTGCTTTTGGCTTAGATTACTGTCTGTCGATCACAAGAATAGCTCCCGCCAAGAAGTCTATCTAGTGGCGGTCGCTGTAGTAACAGGACTAGTTCATTTCTAATGGGGATTAAGCGTGTAGGGAATTGGCGGAATTAAAGGTTACATCACGTCATTCTTCTTCTCGGATTTAAAAGAGTTGCACGCGTTATCTTATCCTTGTGTTTATTTTGCTTTTAAAATTATTTGTTCCTTACTGGTTTAATTGATTTTACTAATTTGCTAAACTTGCAAGATGGCCTTTAAGTTAAGGAAGGGTGAAATTTTGAAATCGCAGGCACGTAAAATTGTATATAATGCTGCGGAATTTTGTTCCAATGAAGCTTCATCGAAATCTACGTTAATTCCACTCCCACAAGCTCTGAAAAGGGCTTCTCAAGCAACTGGAATTTCTGAAGCTACAATAAAAAAAAATAAGAAAGGAAGTTTCATCATCGAGCTCATCGACAGTTTTAAAATCACCCGGTAAACACCGTAAAAGACCTAGTGAGCGAAACTGTGAAATAGACGACTTTGATAAGTGTGTTATACGGCAAACAATTCAAGACTTTTACATAAAAGAAAGGAAAGTATCATCCCTCAGAAAATTACTACCCGTGATGAAAGAAATAATTGGATTTTCGTGGCAAAAAGACACATTGTGCAAAGTCTTACATTCAATGAATTTCCGATGGAAGAAGTGCGTGAATAATAAAAAAGTACTCATGGAAAGACCAGATATTGCTTTTTGGAGACACAGATATTTGAGAGAAATGAGATGTCACAGGAAAGCTGAACGACCGATTGTCTATATTGATGAAACTTAGGTAGACAGCAATTTGACATTTAAGAAATGTTGGCAAGATGACACAGTTTTGGGAGCTACAGCAAATGTTAATTCGAAAAATATGCTTATAGTTGTTCATGCTGGATCATCAACGGGTTTCCTTACGGGTGTTTTACTAGTAGATTTCTTAGAGGGATTTCTTAGAGGATTTCTAGGGATTTCTTAGAGGATTTTGAAATGCTTGAATGAACATTATTTTCGAAATTTAGACGGTATTTTATTTTATTTTACTTTGAAAACTGTTTTGCTTTAGAAATTGTTGGAAAATACATGCTGAAAGTTTAATAATCAACGAAGTTCTGTCATTGTATTAATAATCTAAAATCCTTGATAATTATTAATAGTTATGAAAATATTAAACAATTCTTAAAAAGTTAAATAATTACTTTTTTATTGTAATAATTTTTATCTTTATTGCATATTTATTAATATTTCATTTTATGTCTAAAAGTTTAAATATTATTATATAATTAATATATTAAACAATTCTTTTTCACTCTTTATAAATCAATTTAAAAAAATCGCCAATACGTCATCAAGGCGATCAGTAAGCCAACATGGATGCCTTTCTTTTTAAATCCCCTATTCAAAATAGGGCAGGTCTTGTTTCCACAGCAACAGACTATCGTAGACATATTGGCGGGAGCTATTCTTGAGGTAGACAAACAGTATAGCACACCATGTTTTTCACACGGACAATTATACGTGGCATATTCTCGCGTGGGCAAACCATCGAGCTTATTTGTGTTGGCTAAAGACGGACTGACAAAAAATATCGTGCACTCAATTGCTCTTCGAAATGAATATTGATTTTCTTTATTTCATTTCGATACTTTAGGATAAAAAATATATTGCTCTTTTCAAGTTTAATTTTTAAGAGATCAAACAATGTATATGTTCGTTACGTTAATGAAATACATTGTATTGAGAAAATGAATGGTTGACGGGTTTTTTTTTTCTTGTTGTTATCGGCGATCATCGTCTACAGCGCTCCATTCCTCTTCCTGTCATAGATCCCATCCCCACACACTTACAATACATACGTTATTTTTTTTAATTAACAAACAAAATATTCACTAGAAATAATTTATATGACAGAACAACGTTTGTCGGGTCAGCTAGTTTCTCATATAAAAAGCACAGTTGGTGTTAAGATTAAAAAGCCGTACTGCCATATAAAAAGCCATATTGTATGAAGATGCGTAACAGCATATTAGGCGTATAGAAACATGTTGATACTACGGAAGAACAGCCAGTGCGATCTTCCAGCACATCGGATATATGACTTAATGTCTTACAAGTTCCGCAAAAAAATCTTATCCAAATTACCAGAAAATATGAAACACCCACGCACAATCACATACAGAAAATGTTATTTCTTTGCATTCTAGAATCAAATAAATCACGTTAGTAAATGTATGTAAAAACAATGAAAACGATGCATATTTCATTGTAATAATCACACATGTTTTTACATTCATTTATTTTTTTATTTTATATCGCATAAAAATATTTCCAAACCTTTTTCAAAATTTCAGAAAAAATTCACGATTTTCTAATTAATAGCTTTCAAAACCATCTCTAATTTGACTGGTGTCACTTTTAAGGTTAAAGCTGTTGTATAAATTGTTGCTGTTGTTGTATAAATATGATACATTTTCTCTATCATGAAAGGCATCAACAATCGATTAAAATTTTGAAAAAAATCTGTCAGAGTAGTTTTAAAGCAACGAATTTGGTAGTTATAGGTTCAACTTTCTGCTGTTTAGAGAGCCAAAGGTTAACACAGATTCACTTTTATTTATATTATTAGTTGAGATGAAAAGTTAGAATTTACTTACATATTGTTACAAAACTGCAATTCGGCTTCCCAGCATAGTTTGTTCCATTAACAGAAAGAAAGTTTTACAGTCATCTGAATGAACGGAGTCCGTGTGGCGCGTCGGAAGTCCCAGAGCTTGGCGACAAACTTGGCGACCATTTGGCGACTTGGCGACGAATTTGTCGACTTTGGCGCCAAAATAGATTATACCCGAAACTTCGAGAATTTTCCCGATCCGTCCAGTAGGAACCGAGATACGCCTCGAACGTTCCTGATTGGTTGAGAGGCTTCTAGCCCCGCCTTCTGAGACCTATAAAAGGGGCTGCAGCTGCCAGAGAAGTCAAGCCAGTAGTCCGAGTAGTCAGTCAGAAGGAGTCGAGTCAGCCAGTAGTCAGTCAGAAGGAGTCGAGAGTCGGAGAAGTCGAAGACAGAGTGGACGGAGTCGTCGAAGTCGTAGTCGGAAACGACGGTGAGCAGCGACGGAGTCAAGCTCGTGCTAAACTGAGCTGTGCGCTACTATCTGCAGTAGATTCTGGTTGTATGCTGCTGTTGTATGCTACACGTCTCGGCCGAAGATAGTCGTCTCTGTGCTGTATATAGTTGTCGCTTTTGTGCTGTCCTGTGTATCTTCGTGTAAATAAACGTTGTTGTTTTATTTTCTACTGCCGTCTGCTGATTGAACGTTCTACACACCATATCACTTCCACTATCCAAACGAACCCCGGCAAAAATTTCGTAACAATATGTTGGTTTGGTTTGTATTGGTTTAATTTAGTTTAGTTCAGTTGAATTCGGTTTAGTTTAGTTGTATTAGCTTCCTGTTTTAAAGCAAGACTAGGACTATTTTGAGACGGATCCCGTAGTTTTGAACGAACACAATACCTGAGCTGGCACCTCCTCTTCAAACTTTCTCACCACACCAGCTTGCAGCTGTTTGGAAAATAGGACAATAAAAATAATGTACTGAAGTAGACTAGACTGTCTGCTAGACATTCTTGCATAGTTTTATTCTATCGGATGTCTAAGAACTTATAAATGTATTTCTTGCCCATGGGTTGAATTTTGCATCGGCAGGCCGAAAATATTTCAAAGATATGGAATTGAAGTTTAACTGTTGAGACTCGTACAATACAAGCATTTAAATATTTAAATTAAAAATAACTTTCTTTATCAGTTTTTCTAAAAAAATTATGTATTTGTTTAAAATCTAAAAAGTATTACTTATTACCATGACACTTCAATGCATAGCAACGTAGTACGCATCTGCATCGCATGTTTCAAATCCCTTTATGTAGCAACCTCTGAAGAGTGTTTTGTTTTTGCCAAAACTATTTTATTGTATTGAACTAGAATCTTTGATAGTTTATTTTTTTTTATCTCTGATCATTTTCATTGTTGGCGGACTATCTGAGTTCAGTTTTATTTCGGGGGATGTTGCCGTTATTTGTATTAAATTTAATAAAAACATACGGAAAAATTGTTTACGTATAGAAGCAAGTTAAGAGTAACTAATAATATTTATATTTTTCCATATACTGATAAATTTATGCAAAAAATGTAGCTTTTTTAGGATGTAAAAAATAGATCAATTATGCAACAGGATCCACATAAGTTCACTAAACCTAGAGCATCATCTTCTAATTCTTTGCCATCTATGGAAGTACGAAAAGACGGCGCTGGTCCCTGGCCTATATTTTTAAAAAGATTGGGGTTGTAAAATTCCACTATATAAGGGTACCATACAGTGACCGTATAGAAAATACATGTTCCTTTAAGTTTAAATGCTAAAAATAATTGTTTCTTGAATTTTCATATTTTGTAATGTAATGAGAAGTATTATTTATGCTTGAAACATTATATTATTATACGCAGAGATTTGTAGAACTCAGGGAGTGATGGTTCGGAATGATGTAGAAATACAACAGTACATTTTTTGAAAATTAAAAAAAGAAAACTTTTTTTTGTATTTTTCCTATTAATTACATCCATTTCTCTATTGATTTCCAATTTTATTTATTAAAAATAAAAATGCATGCATTTAAGGGCTGATACTGTGTGACAACCAACAGAAAGAAAATAGCGCTATGAAGAGGAATAGGCAAAAAAATATAATACTAGACACCGTTTCTTTCCCTTTAAAGGTTCAATTAGAAAGTAATGTCATTATATCTAGCATTCATTCGGCTTTCATGGTTGCGGTGGGTAAAAAAAAAGTCATATTTTTTTCCTTCATTATTTTTTTTTCAGCTCGAAATAACATTATGTAAATTAGCACTTCTATTAATCAATTCTAAAATACGACGAAATTTTATAAAAATAGTTTTTAAAACTTTTTTAGTTGCACTAAACACAAAAATTATTGTATTTTCATTATTTTGGAACTTGAATATGATATAATGCATTTTTATAAATATCAGTGAATCTTAAAATTAAAATTTGTTCAAATTCATGCCTACTTAATGGAATCCAAATTCAATTCATTAATCGATTAACTTGTAATTAATATCTGAAAATATTAAAATAGTGCGATGTCATCATTAACACATGAGCGCACACAATTTCGGAGCTCTAGTTCAAACAGCGAGTGAAAAATCTGTTTCGGAATTTCATCTTTACAAATCTGAAATTAAAAACAGTTTTTCAACAGTTTCAATCAATGCATTTGGGATCGTTCCAAATATATTATTCGGGATGTTTCTTCGTGATAAATTTTCGAATTTATAGCTTGAAACAGTATTATATATTTTTAAAAAACAGCAGAGAAAATTTTGAATGCAAGTAGCATAAATTTGTTTAGATTTGCAAGAATAATAAAACACGAAATTCAGTTGTTAGGAAAACGAAATATGAAAACTATCCGTTATGAAACACAATATCAAAAGTACGATTCATATTGGAATTGATTTCGCGTTTATTCATAGTCACGTCGATTTTATTTTCTAAAAAAAAAAAAAAAAAATCGAGATGGCTTTATATGGTTATTTTTGTAAAGCAAATGCGTAGAATAATTCTCTGAAAAGAATAGTTATGAAATATTACATTCCTCTTGGAAAAAGTATCAGAATGCTTGAGCTAAAATAACAGGGAAAAAGAAATGCACTATACTTACGGAGAAACGTAAAACAAACAAGTAAAAATAAGACAATAATAATAAAATTAAAGACTGGCAACACCTTCTGTGTAGACAAAACAAGACTTATTCACGAATATGTGAGGGGAAGTGCATTCATTGAATGAGTTCATTAAGTTTTGCTGGTGATTGTTCAAGAAAGCTCTAGCATTTTTTATTCCAAAATTTTAGGGTATAATAATTTTCATATGAATTCAATGAGATATCGTTTCTATAGGATTGAAAAAAAATTAGGCTAATTGTTTCAGCTAAAATACGACATTATGATGGAAAACAAAAAGTATTTCGTATTGGAAACAATAGCTGTAACCTTGAAATTCCTCCCCCCCCCCCCACGAATTTTCTTTAAAATGTACCATCCAGCGCATTTTTTAAAATTAGGCTGAATTTTTGATTTATCAAACATTTAAGTAAGATTTCGAGGGGCTTTTGTCTATAACCTACGAGAGATCGAAATGAGTACGTATGCTAATAAATAATTATTTGAATGCTGTTTTGCTGAAAATAAATAAGCACAAATCGCAATCCAATTTTTCTTTTTGTTTCAAGGTTTCAATTTAATTAAAAACATAGTAAACTTTTATTACTAAACTATTTATTAGTAAACTACTATTTATTAGTAAACATAGTAAGTATTTTTTTATTCTTTCGATGGCAAAGACTATTATTCTGTCCATCACAATACCATTCCATAAGCTATCATTATTTTTAAAAAAATACTGCAGAATCTTTCTTTATTTAAATAATACAAATTATTTTAATTATTTTAACTAATATTTATTAATAAGCAATTGAATAATGAGATAATAATTATACAGACAGATTTTAATCCACATTACCAAAGTTCTATTGATAATATTTTAAAAAAATCAAAAAGAAAACAGAACATAGTTCCATTCACAAGAACAGAAATAATAATTATTTAGAATATTATATTCAGATGAGTATATACTAAATAAAAATGCATTAAAAATTTTTTTTTATCACGTATTCCAATGAAGCTTGACAAAATTTCATTTAACAGCTAACGTAATCGCATCACTTCCGCTAGGTTTGGAGGTCAATTTCAATTATAGGATTATAATAATCACATTTTTTTCATAGTTCAAAATATATTTCGACGGCCGACTTGTTGGCATAATGGTTGATGTATTCGATAGTTAAAAATACTTTGTTATGTTATTATATGTTTTAGATATTGATTTATTTCTGCGAAATATATAAGGAATGACTGGAAATAAGGTAGTGGCCAAAATTGCGGATACTTTTAAAGTGTTCATACTTTTTCAATTGATTTTTTTGGAATCATCATGAAAAATATTACACATTATGCAAAGCCATAATATTATATAAATTTTCAAGGGAAATGTAATGCTGAATTCAAAACGAAAAACAGGAATGAAATATTTGCATTGTGAAGGGAGAAAAGGCAGCTTTCATCAAATAATGAAGTATAGATACAAGAAAGTAAATGAGCTAACTACAGTATCTGCCAAACATAATATTTTTCTTGAAGAATAAATAGCAGAAGCTGCTCAAGTGTATATATATGTATATGTATATATATGTATGTATGTATACATATGTATGTATATATATGTACATGTATATATATGTATGTATGTATATATATGTATGTATGTATATATATGTATGTATGTATACATATGTATGTATATATATGTATGTATGTATATATATGTATGTATGTATGTATATATATGTATATGTATATATATGTATGTATATATATGTATATGTATATATATGTATGTATGTATGTATATATATGTATGTATATATGTATATATATGTATATGTATGTATGTATGTATATATATGTATATGTATGTATGTATATATATGTATGTATATATGTATATATATGTATATGTATGTATGTATGTATATATATGTATATGTATGTATGTATGCATATATATGTATATGTATGTATGTATATGTATGTATGTATGTATATATGTATATATGTATGTATGTATATATGTATATATGTATGTATGTATGTATGTATATATATGTATATGTATGTATGTATGCATATATATGTATATGTATGTATGTATGTATGTATGTATGTATGTATGTATGTATGTAT
>JAPMOR010065813.1:0-24217 GCA_026543865.1 Argiope aurantia
CTCTTCTGGTATTCTGAAAAACCCGAGAAGCTCTTTCTTGTTCTACTTCAGGCTCTGGACCTCTTTTCTCCTCTCGTTTCCCTGCTTCAGGCTCTGGATGTCTTTGCAAAGCCTGGGGATCTCTTTCCTCTTGTTGTTTTGGACCTATTTGCAAAGCCTGGTTAATTAATTCCTCTTGTTCTCCTGCTTCAGGCTCAGGACCTCCTTGCAAAACCTGGAGAACTTCTTCCCCTTGTGGTTTTACCTCAGGTTCTGGATCTCCTTGAAAATCCTGATAAATTCTTTCCTCAGGTTCTGCCTCCTCTTCTGGATCTTGTATAGCTTGGGGTTGCTCTACCTCAGGCTCTGGATCTATCTGCAAAGCTTGAAGTGGTTCATTTTCTTGCTGCTGTTCTGGATGAAATTGCTGAAGTACATCGATTTGCTCTGGATTTATTGGTGCCACTTGAAGTGCGTCGTTTTCTTGTAATTCTTGTTCTAGAATGTTTTGCAGAGATACTTCCCCTTCCTGCTTCTTAACCTCCGTCTGTCCTCCCATTTTACAAGTCTTTTACAGCTACCTCTTATTCTAGTGGGGCAACTCCGCCTGTAAATATAAGGTTTATTTTATTATACTGATTAGTAGATAGTATAATATTAATCATGAATATCAATTTTATATTTAAAAAAATAACAAAATTTTTTTCGTTCAAATCTCGCAACAAACTAAATCTTATCTTAAAATCATTGAAATATTATAAACATTTGGTTTATTGTTTTATTACTGTAAATGCTAGTTTATAATTTGTTAAAAAAAGATTAAAAGATGTTATTGCATTTAAATTCTTATTTATATGCAAGTTCAGATTTTAACAAAAATATGATACCAATATGCATGATAATTTCTAGGCTTTTTTTTCTAAAAATATATAATAATTCTACACTGATTGGGACATTTTTAATTATGACATATTAACGGTTTGTAGGCTGATTTTCGGCAGAATAATTATGATTATTCTATTAAGTGTGTCTACTAAGATTCAATGGACGTTAATCAAAAATTATAAATTATTAATGGATATATAAAGCGTTTTTCATTGAATTAACTTAAAGTTTATTTCTTAAAGGTCTATTTTGTTTGCACTATAATAATTTAAAGAATCTTAATCAGTTAACTGAGGAATTTTTCATCAAGTCCCTTAAATTTAACTTAAAAGTGAAGCGATGACGCAAATACAAGTAGAACGTAATACAAAGGGTTGCATTGTAAATTTTGAAAACAATCATAATAAAGAGAATAAGATTTCATTTTTATTAGATGAAAAATACATCGACAGAATTCAAATTAAAATTTGGATTGATGTTCATACTCGTCGAACGCAAGTAATTGGATAAATATAAAATAATTAGGAGGCTTATTTACAGAAATTTGTCAAAGTAAAGTGGAATTAAATTGATCTTTTATCCTTTACACTAATGATCTCTTATGTGCCATTTCAAAGCATTAACCGCCAGAGCCAGCAGCAAATTATTCCATTGTTCATTTTAAAGCTTTTAAAAATAGATTTATCGTGTTATAAAGGTTTCTCCCTGTGTATTTCTCCTATTACGCATTCTATTGTTAAAGTTAATTTCGTGGCTAAACTTCGTATAGCACCAATCTGTTAATCATATTTACTCTAAGAATATGCTACAAGAATTAAATTTCTGTGCCAAAAATCAAATAAAAGCTTCACTTTGTAAGATAATGTAGTTAAACACTAATAAGATTTTTCTTATGCTCTATCAAGCAGAAAGCAAGTCCATTGGAAAGTTTTATATCATTCATTATGACTTATAAAAATAATGAAACTAGAAAGGTAATAGCGAAATTATGTTAAAATACAATGCACTAAAATAAGTCTACATCTCGGTGTCACTATGTCAACATCAAGTTATTTCGAAGGATCAAAAGAAAGACAATTTGAGAAACTGAAAAGTAAAAACTTACAGTTGTAAGCAGCGTACGTCAAAGGCAAATCATTTGTGCTAAAAATTGTTAAGAAACTTTCGCCCCTCACGAGAGACTTTATATTAACTAACTGACGCATGCGCAGGAGAATGAAAACATACAATAATTGCCAATAAAGAATTTTATTTATAAAAAAATTCAAAAATAATTTTTAACCCTTTCTTTCTAAAGTAGATATTTCATTACAATATCTAGACACCAGCATTATTATGAAAGTTGCACCATTTTTTTCGTCACATTTCAATAAATAAAAATACACTTCAATAGGAAATAAGGTTCAGCTAAAAAAAAAAGCAAGGCAAAATTTGATTAACCAGAAACGAACCCTTGTAAGTTTACTTGACCTTAATGATATAAACATCTGAAAACAACAAAGAGACCACTTGGGGAGGAACTCGTAATTTCGGGCCATGGTAGGATGATCTAGACTAATCCTCTATCTCTGAACTTCTATACCGTATTAGTGGGAGAACCTTCATCGTCAAATTTAACATTAATCTATCCCGCAAAACCCTTGGGTACTTGGTTTAGCTTATTTTAATTGCTTACATTAACATCCCATTTTAAAGCAATATTATGACTATTTTGAGATAAATCTCACATTTTGAAGATTCAATCAGATGATAAGGACGATACCTTAGCGAGCAACCCCTCCAAATTTCCACCTTACACAGCGAGAGGGCATATTGACTCTGACGGATTTAATACCCATATTAATGGTGGTTCTTCGGTAGAATCGGATTTTGAACCTGAAACCCGAATACGAGACATTACTGCTGGGTTACTGTCCTCGGGTATTCGATGGAATTGGGTTTTGAACCTGGAATTCTTCTTTCTTAAAGTCGAAATTTTACCATCTATGAAATGTGAAAGAGAATTCCTAATTCTTACAGACGTAATATGAGTCATGACACCTCTTTTTTCAATGTCAAAGAAATATTTGTCATTTTAAAATCATATCTCACTTTATATCAGCTGGAGATGTTATAATGATCTTATATCAAGTGCTTTAAAGGAAAAATGATATCTTTGTAATCTTAAAATAGAATTATACACTCTGTAAATGTATCAACATTAATATTCAAAAAATGATAGATGATACATCCTTAATGTAATGCGAAGTTAAATTTTAGAAATTAGCTAACTTTAGAAATTTTTTAACTAGATAGCGCCTCATCACGTGAACATTGTTAAAGATCAAAAAGTTCCATCTTCGGGTGATTCGGGCCTTAACTCCATGCACAAATCTGAAAAAGGAATTTTACTACGAAAAACAAAAGTATTCCACAAATATGTCTCAAAAGCTTGAAGATTTAACCATTTATGTCTTGCCACTGGGTCTAATGCAATTTTTTACTTTCTTCTATATATATAGAGAGAAAGTATAATAATCGTTAAAAAATTCGAACTCGAGATTTTGATGAATCTCCACGTTTCATATCTCCCAGAATTTGAAAAATACATTTTTAGAAATTATCTGTCTGTGACAAATATAATTTAAAAACGCTTCGAGCTAGACAATATTATAAAACGATAATTACAAAACAAAGAGATCTAGATAGATAAAATTCGGTGCACCTATTTAACATCTATAGTGTAGACACCTGTCAAATTATGAGCCAAATCCAACAAGGAATTGACTGTTTGTCGGCCTAGTACTTTCAGTACGGGATTTTGTGACTACAAGTGCAATTTCGTGTCACATTTTTGTTTCATTCGGTTAAGAAAAACGTGTTTAAAACACAAATTCCATTTTCGGATACAATTAATAGAGATTAATAGCCAAACAGCTCGCCACCGATTATCCGATAGATTCAGTAAACGTACTATATTCACCCCAAAAGTTAATATTTTGTAACTATTGTATGTCAGCGCCATGTAAGGCGTCCTTCGGGGTGGTACCTTTTTGGGAGAATATACGAGAAAGTTTTGGGGAGACCACTCCAACTGGTTTAATGTGTAACCACAAATTGGTTACTCCGAACTGCCGGAAGACACACGGAAAAATCTGAATGACCGGAACGTCGCAACAGCAACACTGGAGGGTAGTTCTAAAGAGCACTCAATTCTAAGCAATCAATAAGCAACAACAACACTCAGTTCTAAAAGCCATCACCGGCCACAGTACAACACTTCCCATGGGAAGTAAGTCCCGTCATCAATGGGAAGAGCCAGGCCTCCGCCTTTTTCTATACCCACCTGCGTGACGAGAACCAACCACCATTCCGGAAGCTTCTCGCCCTCAGTTATGAAGTGACCTCCCCCTTGCGACTGGTTTATTGTATAAAATTAAATAAATTGAGGCATTGGGCCAGTTATATGGAATAAAGCAGTTTCAGTTGCCATTTCTAGATTCTTTCCTAGAGAAAGAAATAGTTTCTCTTTCCTTTCAGCTTAACTTTCAATCAAATTAACTTGGAAGTTTTGTATTTTATAGGGAACTGATCCCACAAAATTTTTCACAACTGTAATGGATCATTAAAATAATTGTTTGATTTCGATTCAGTGATTGAAATGACAATAAGCATTTGTTTACCACAATTTTGATTAGACTCGCCCATTTAATTCATAAGACATCAGTTTGATCTAAATGCACTTCTTTTTATTAACATGTCACTTATATTTGCAGAACCAGCGGGAGTTGTCTCTCAAAAACTTTCTCGCATACTGTCTAATAAACTCGTTGTGACAGAGAACACCTTGCGTGGCATTGGCGAACAATAGTTACAAAATATAAATTTTTAGCGTGAATTATCATTTTTGGTGAATCTTTCGTATGATCCTTGCTGACTTATTTGGCAATTAATTTCTGGCATGCGTTAATAGTATCCAAAAGTCGAATTTGAGTTTCACACACGTTTTTCTAAACCGACTGAAAAAATAATTGGACAACAAAACTGCACTTGTAATCACATAATCCAGTACCACATTTGATATATTTAAGACATTGCGTTTTTAAATCATCTCATTTACATGTTTCAAAAACTACAGATGGGCAGAAAGTCAACCCCTATTTGGATTTGACACAAAATTTGACAGGTGTCTATACTATAGGTGTTGAATTTCCATACCAAATTTTATTTATCCAGCTCTCTTCGTTTTGTAATTATCATTTTAATTTATACTCAAAAAGTCGACAGACTGACTTCTTCTGAACAGATTTAGCTTAAAATTTGACAGAAATCTGCAAATTTGATGTAGTATAAAAACTTTCAGTCATCTAACTCAAAGTGTTTTTGAGTTATCTTTGTCACAGACAGACAGACAAATGGACATTTTCCATAAACGTCTTTTTCGAACTCAGGAAGGTATAAAACGTGGAGATTCGTCAAAATTTCGAGTCCGAATTTTTCAACGATTGCAAAAATTGCTTTTCGGCAAAATGTGCTTAAAAGTTACGCAAGCAACAAATAAATTTCGTAGAACTCAAAGAAATGATTTATTAATTTGATAAAAGAGAGAGATTACAATTCATTATTTTCTCCTTATTCCAAAGAAATTAAATTTCCACGCCAAATTTTACTAACGTATGTGATGAAAAGAGAAGGCATAACACAACAGCATGGCATTATGGACATTCCATTGGCATGTTTTTTCTTTGCCTTTCACCGAAATATCACCGACTGCTGAAATATTTACATTTCTAGAGTATTTATATTGGGACAATAGTAGAATTGTTCACTATGAATTTGTTCCTGTTTTTTGAGCAAAACAAAGACGTGGACATTTATTGTCCTGTTGTAAGCATTGAGGCATTTTTTTCCTTAGAAAAAATTCATAATTTAAAGTTAGTTTAGATACATTAACGTCTTCTTTTATTCCATGGTTGAAAATTACATTTCTAGTAAGACACTAAGAATTTTATTAGACTCCTGCAAACACATGGTTCTTGTGGCACTCAATTTAAGTGTTTTGCTATATCTCGAATGACTTTTGTGCAATGGCCTGCACTTACAGGTTTAATAATCTCAATTTTCTATATCTTTGGTTTAAGTTTTGAACCTAACAGTGACTATGGTGAATTTACCTAGACAAAACCACATACAAGTTTATATTTCGCAGACAACTGTTTGAAAATTTTTTAATGCTCGCGTCCATTTCATTTCTGGAATTCATACTACAGGGCAAAAATGTTTGTTTTAAATTTAAAATCCAAAATTAGTATATTAAGATATTAAAACAATTATGTGTTAAGTCTTATTTAGTTAGTAGTGTTTCTGTTAATAAATATTGCAATATTATTAACAAAAACATTAGCTATATATATATATATATATATATATATATATATTACTTGTTGTATATTTTTACTGTTACTGTTTACTGTTGTTACTTGTATATTTTTACTTGTTGTATTTTTACTTTCGTTTTATTCTCTCTTTAATATCCATCTCGGGAAAACAATTTATTTACAAGCAGACGCAGTGCAGCACAAAAGCAGAAGTAAGAAAAAATTGAAGAAGGGACGAACAAATGATCACTAGTCTTATATAACATGGGATTTCCGGTCACGCGCCAATTCAACACACGGGATGACCTTTGATACCTTAGCAAGGGCACCGAAGGGATCACTTTCATTTGATACGTAGTATTGATGGCGCATTAGTTTTACAGAGGAATTAATTAAACCGAAAGTGGAATTGGATTACGAAATAAGAAAATATTTTACTATGGGCTAAATTAAGATAAACCTTTGGAAATTTATATATATATATATATATATATATAAAATTATAATAATTATTATTACATTTATTAAAATTTAATTTATCAACGGATGAATGCACAAATTTATAGTGTAGAGATTTGCAACTTTATGGTGCTTTTATTTCATAAAATGCATTAATTATATATTTTATACTTTTTAATGGGTATTGGATTATTCCATTATAATAAATTTAAATAATCCTTAATAATAAAGACAAATGGCTGAATATGCACGCTCGTATCTGTCTCTCTCTGTGTGTGTGTTGCCTCTATGCAATCCAGACCGTTTGACCTATAACAGACTTAGCATATATATACCTTAGAGGATGGGAGCGTGCAGCTAGAAGCGATTCTTTTGAAATTTATATTAGAATTTCATGAATTAAAAATTAAGCTGTGTTTCGTCGTTTTTTGGCTATATCTTTTGAACTTATTATTGTATAAAAATATATTTGGCACCCTTTTAAGATTTAAAATATATATATATTTTTAATGATGCCAATTTAATAGTCGGACGAATTTTCCCCCAATTTTGGCAATTTTAATTAAATATTTCTTTTTTACTTTATTTCTTTACTTTATTTCAACATGTTTCATTATTGCTCAGAAATTCTAACCATTTTCATTGTTTCGTGAAGCATTTATTTAATCGTGTGATTTTCTTCCATTGTTGAGAGATAAAGAAGAAGCATTCTGTTTAATACCTGTGTAGTTTAAAAATTGAATTTTAAAAAGTGAGGTTACAATACCGCGAAAGCTAGAAGATAAATTAACTGGATATTTTGGTTTTTAATAGCGTTATTACGACTTGGGAATAGTCTCCGTTGAAAAATTCGTGCACACAATAAGCAGTACAAATGAAAAACAGTTAAAATGACACGGCCTTAATGTCTGACAATTTGGAGGATCCATGAACATGAAATTATATCTAAATACTTTATCAGAAATCAAAAATAACCTATCGTTCCAACAAAGTAGCTGGTGGCCTGAGGCGATTATTTAGCAATGTACAAATGATATGCCGTTGGCACAGTATGGAGCATTTGGAGGAACAATTAGAAGGAATCATGATCATGAAGTTATATGTACACAATTTAACTGAAATTAAATATAACCCATATACTAGGTGAACCGATTAGTCGCCAAAGAGGGTGAGTACTTTAATAATATTCTTTTACATATTTAAATGAGAAAGATATATTTATATTCAATTTTGGAAGTCTTTAAAGTCTTTTAACATGAGAAATCAATATCTGGAATACCAAGCATATTTTTTCTTTGTAAAATCGTGTTTTATTCGTAGAAAATATTTAGATACGAATCACATGCTGATACATGTGAATATTTTTCTATTTTATTCACATATAAACTGGTCATTTACATAAAATCAGGAATGCACTCAGCTTGAGGTTATTCGAAACCCTCTGCTATATTAAAGTATTCATTTTACAGTTTATCTATCATTACTTATATTTTTGAATTTACACTCAGTTTTGTCATGGTGAAATCGAGTCCAAGATGACGCTATTTGACATTATCAGCATGAGAGCAGATAGAAAAAAAGGCTCTAATAGTTAGTTATTAAAACATTTTTTTGTATATGTGTAAAATCACATTTTTTCTGGAAAGACACCTATATAGATAAACTTAAAAAGCAAAAATATAAATACATAAATAGAGAAATAAAGCAAAAAGCATGAACCGAGAACCCGTAACACATGCGGCATTCATGTTACTCTAATCATTATACTCCACTGCCCACAATTCCAAGTGGAAGTTGAATATACTTATTCAAATAGTTAGTCATAAAATGTGTGTGTGGGGGGGGGCAAAATTGCGTTTTTTCTGGAAAGACACCTGTATAGATAAACTTAAAAAGCAAAAATATTAAATATAAATACATAAATAGAGAAAAAAAAGCATGAACCGAGGACCCGCAACACATGCGGCATTCATGTTACTCTAATCATTCCCACAATTCGAAGTGGAAGTTGAATATACTTATTCAAATAGTTAGTCATAAAATGTGTGTGTGTGGGGGGGGCAAAATTGCGTTTTTTCTGGAAAGACACTTATATAGATAAACTTAAAAAGCAAAAATATTAAATATAAATACATAAATAGAGAAATAAAGCAAAAAGCATGAACCGAGGACCCGCAACATATGCGGCATTCATGTTACTCTAATCATTCCCACAATTCGAAGTGGAAGTTGAATATACTTATTCAAATAGTTAGTCATAAAATGTGTGTGTGTTTGTGTTTAAAAAATTGCGTTTTTCCTGCAAAGACACCTATATAGATAAACTTAAAAAACATATCTAATGATCCAAATCGTTAGAGCCGTTTCCGAGATACACGAAATTGCTCGTTTAAAATTATAAGATAAGATATGGAGGCGAAACCTTCTAAAGCTCTATATACGCCCTCGCCTTGTATCCTCGCCTCGCATTTTGCCGTTTGTGCAATTACATTGCACTGATTCGAGATAAATCCCAATCAACCAGTTTACTTTTCCACGATTACTTTATAATCCCAATATTAGTACCAGAGGAGTTGTAAAACCAATAAAAGAAATATACAAAGATACAAAACTATGTAATATAATTTAATGATTAATGAATGATTTGACGTTTCATTATCCACAAAGTCGTCACATTATTTTTAATGATATATTTTTATAATATTTTTATTCGGCCCTTTTTTTAAAAATAAGTTTTTGCTCTTTTGTTTCCAAACTTATCTTTTACTTGTAATTTTGCCTTGGGAAGATTGTCTACAAGATGTTAGCATTGGGTACTATTAACTCTTCCTCCTGGGTACCTCCCCGTGTTCGAAAAACTCATTTTTGGAAAACGCTCTTCTGTCTGCCTGTGACTGCTGTGACAATTATGCTTCCATTTGTAGAAAATATTATGTTGTCCTTAATATCACTATTATTGCTGTATAAAAATATTACATATATTTTAAGACATTTTAATAATTTCTCTAAAAGTAGTGCTTAGGTGTTTTTTTTTCTTACGTTCTCATATACGTAGTATAGAGAAAATACAGTAAACGTCAAGAAATTCGAACTCGAGGTTTTGATGAATTTCCACGTTTTAGACTTCTCTGAGTCCGAAAAACACATTTTTGGAAAATGTCCGTCTGTCTGTCTGTGACGAAAATAACTCAAAAACGCTTTGAGCCAGGCGGCTGAAATTTGGTATTCGGTCTTTACACCAAATTTGCAAATTTCTATAGAATTTTGAGCAAATTTCGTTTGGAGGAAGTCTGCTTGTCTGGCTGTCTGAATATACATTGCCACGATATCTATAAAATGAAGACAGCTAGATAGGTGAAATTCGGTAAACAGATTTAACATGTATAGCTTAGGCATCCGTCAAATTTTGAGCCAAATCCAACTACGAACTAACCGTCTCTCGATCTGTATTTTTAGAAATATATAAACGCGATCATTCAGAAACGAAATGACTTAAATATATCGAATATGGTATGAGAGTTTATGACTACAAGTGCAGTTTTTTCGTGAAATTTTTTGTTTCAATTGATTGAGAAAAACGAGTCTAAAGCCTGAATTCAATATTTGGATTCTGTTTACTCACACCAAGGATTAATCATCAGAACTCTTGCCAAAGATTACACGATAGATTCAGTAAAAATGCTATATTCAAACATACTATAAAGAACTTTACCCTAGTTCAAAGCATTTTACCTATAAGGAATTAGTTTGTAGTTTGAAAAATAGCAACATCATAAGTTTTGGAAAAATTCAAAAATGATATTTTAATAATTTTCTTGTATTTTTCACTTTTTTAATCTCTGACTTTATATTTGTTTCAAGTTCCTTATTTTCTCATATTCTGTCGGAATAATTAAATGCATCTATTTGTAAATAAGAAGATTATTAACTAATAACCATGGTTGATTTTTCAAGAATTTCAATGCCTAATTTCACGCGATATGCATATTAAAAATAAATATGAAAAGCATATTTTTCTTTTAGAAATAAACCAGCGGGAGAGTTCCCCCCAAAACTTTCTCGCATATTCTCTAAGATTTGTGATGCCTGAGAACACATTACATGGTATTGGCGTTACTTAAATAATTACGAAATAATTTTTTTGCGTGAATTTATCATGTCAATCCTTGGTGAGTGTTTTTGTGATCAATCTTGATATGCAGTTAATAGTATTCAAAAATCGAATTTGTATTTTAGACACGTTTTTCACAACCGACTGAAACAAAAATTTGACATAAAACTGCACTTATAGTAACAAAAGGCCGTACTAAATTTGATATGTTTAAGTCATCGCGTTTTTGAGCTATCGCTTTTGTGTGATTCTGAAAGCACAGACCGACAGATGGTCCACCCTCTTATTGGATTTGGCTAAAAAATTTTATAGGTCTCTACACTATAGATGTTAAATTTGTTTACCGAATTTTATCTATCTAGCTTTCTTCGTTTTGCAATTATCGTGTTAACTTATATTCAAACAGTCGGGCAGATGGACTCTGAACAGATTTTACTCAAAATTTGATAGAAATTTTTATATAAAGACCGTATACCGAATTTCATCCGCCTAACCCAAAGCGTTTTTGAGTTATCTTTGTCACAGATAAACGGAAATTTTACAAAAATGTGTTTTTCAAGCTCGGGAAGTCTAAAACTTGGAGATTCGCCAAAATTTGAAATTTGAATTTCTTGACGATTACTATATCTTCTCTATACTACGTATACAGGAAAATAAAAAGCATGTTAATTGCATAAAATAAAATTTTAGTGTATTGTTCGCTTTCGTAGGTTAGTTTTTTCGGTCAGATATTTCAGTTATGTTTGCTTCCATTAAATCTCTTATCGATAACATCTATGCTCGAGATTCCCTTAAATAGCATTAAAATTGCAGTAGATATTAAAGCGTCATTGTTTTAATAGCCTTATAATTAATCTATCTATTGTGAAAAGGAAATTTCGCAATGGAGTCAAGTCCCATGACATCATAGTGCAATTAAGATTATAATTATCTGCGCAGCTACTATTATCTCATACAAATTCTGCAGACAAGTAATCTTTCCTTCGCTTTTAACATTAGAAGAAATATTTGATTAAACAATGGAAACATTTTGAATTTCATCACGTTATCTCTAAAAATTAACAAAATTCAGAGATTTTGAAATTCATCGTTATCTCTAAAAATTAACAAAATTCAGAGAAAAAACTGTATGATAAATTAATGGCTATTGATTAACAGACGATTTTTTTTCTGAATTTTAAAACAGTATAGAAATCAATTTTATGCAATATTTTCAAAAATTTTCCCTAGGAAAAACGCAGAAATCTCTTCCAATCTTTAAATTAAGATCTAATTAAAAATTTTAAAAAAATAATCCAATTCTAAAAAAGAAATCGTTAATTCCCAATTTTCAAAATATATCTGTGTCAGATTTAGTGACCTGTTCAATGTCCTCTGCAGAGTGTCAAAAACACCCATTTCTTTTATTAATGAATAAGAGGATGTGTATAATAAATTGAAACACATTTTATACAAATCACTATGTGACTATTTATTACTTCAGTAAAATTATATAAAAAAATACTCCAAGGTGATAAAAGTCTCGATATTTTAAACCGAGTTTAAAACACAAAACGCATTCCATCAGAAAACTTTTCGCAGATTGCAAAGATTTTAAGTCGAAACTTTTTGGTCAAGGGCATCTCCTAGGAATTCGATGTAAGCGAACATATAAAGACTCCAAGATAAGTATACGTTGACATTTTAATGAAATAGAGAATATAGTTAGAGGCGTCCCTTTCTGACCTTCCCCTTTGGGCCATTATTCTGTTTTCTGCTGTTCGTTGATGCCTTTTGAAAACGCCATCCAGTTTACGACTATTGACTTGAACCCTAAAACAAAAAGAAAATTCATATTTAACTTCAATGTGTAGAGGTAAAAATCTACAGTCTGATATCAAATTCAATATACGTACAGTGGAAATGTTCGTGTATATACAGGGTGCGGCAAAAAAACTCGGACAAAGTTACTACATCATAGAATAGAAGTTAATTTCTTTTTAATTTTTGTTCATTTCTTTTCGTCTGTTACTTCAATTATAACATATTTTATAATTTATCTTTTAGTTTACGTATTGTTGTTGTTGTTTTTGGCATTTTTACAATACCAAGCTAAAGATATGTTATTTTAGAGTTGTTTCAGCAAGGAAAACGACAGTATGAAGTCGTTCCTGTGCTTAATGTGCCTCGGCAAACAGTGTCTGATGCAATCTGTATGCCAATTCAAAGAAATTGGCAATGATGGTTCAAGTCCAGGAAGTGAAAGAAAACGTATGGTGAACATTTTCAATAGCCGCAAGGTTATAAAAAAGCGAGTTCAATGAAATTCGAGGGTTTCCATGAGAAAGATGGCCCATAAACTGCCAATAAGTAACCGATCGGTACAACGAATGACAAAAACAGACCTTAGACTGAATCCTAAGTAGTTCCAGAAAGTCCAGCTTCTCATTGAACAAAACAAATTCTGGCGGCAGCAAAGATACCGAAAACTTTTGGAACGGGCCGCAAGTCAGCGCCGAGATAGATTCCTTTTCACTAATGAGAAGCTATTTACAGTCCAAAAACTCATAACCCCCAGAACTATAGTATTCTAGTCCATAGGCGGTAGCAATTGTTGAAACTCGCAAAAATCGCAAGTAGGTCATGGTCTGGGGCGGAATTTGCGGAAGCGGCAAAACATCTCTGGTTTTTGTGAATGAGGGCGTTAAAACAAATCAAAAAGTGTACTAATTTGACATTCTAGAAGCTGTTGCATTTCCGTGGGTCAAAACGCACTTCGGTAATGTAAAGTGGGAGTTTTAACAAGACTCCACCTCAGCTCACAAGTCTAAAAATACACAAGAGAAGTGCAAGACGCATTTTCCGGACGTGATATCATCTGGACAGTGGGCACAATACTCACTGAATCTCAATCCCAGTGTGACCCATATACAAACTATAGTGTATGATCCATTTTGAAGCATAGGGCCTGCACTAAATCACTCAAAAGTTTGAACCCTCTATAGCAATGGCTTCGGCGGGAATGGGATAGATTAGAGGTAGAAGATTTGCGGACTATCGCTGATAATTTCAATAGGCGTTTGCGCCTCTGCAATCGCTGCAAAGGCGGCTACTTTGAAAAAAAATTATTAGTAAAAATCTACTCTTATTATTATTTGTTATATTTTGTTTATTTATTTGTAATCAAGTTATATTTAAAAAAAATTTTGTCCGGATTTTTCTGCCGCACTCTGTGTATATCAACTACCATGAAGCAACATTTTAAACATTAAAAATGCGATTTCAAAATATAGATGAATAATCATGGTTTAGATATTTCCAAATCGAATGAAACCATTATGTATTTTCTGAATACATTAACTCGAAAGAGAAGATAGAAAGTTAAGTGACATTTACAACAGTGGGCGCCGCTTAATGCGATCTCAATTTTATCATTCACTATATCAGAATTTTCTGGTCCAGAAGTGACGTGTTTCGTAAAAAATATTCGTTTAATGCAATCTCTAAATCGTTCAATGTTATCGGTTTTGAAGTAAATCAGTAAGAATTATCTCCTCAGAACTTTCACCCTCACTCTTGTAATAATATTGACATGCCAGAGAACGCCCTGACAGACACTGATGTACAATAGTTAAAAAATATTAACTAGTAGCCTGAATTTAACCATTTTACTAAATCTGTTATGTCATATTAGGCCAGTTTTTTTTGCGATTAGTCCCTGGCTTGTGTTTATAGTATCTAATAATCAAATTTGTGCTTTAGATACGTTTTTTCTCAACTGATTGGAACAAATAATTTACTAAACTCTGCACTTGTAGGCAGAAAATCCTATACCAAATTTGATATATTTAAGTGTTAGTGTTTTTGAATTATCGTGTTTACATCTTTCTGAAAGAACATACAGACAAAGAATCAACCCTTTGTTAGATTCGGCTCAAAATTTTGAAGGAGTATACAATATAAATATAAAATCTGTGTACTGAATTTTATGTATCTAGTATTTCTCTTCGTTTTGTAGTTATCGTATTAATTTATATTTAACTTCTATTACAAACTTTGAACCAATTCAGTCGACTTATGTGAACCGAATTTAAGAATACGTGATCCGATGCACGTACAACATATAAGAAGTTAAAAATCTTAAAGAAACTGTAAATCCTTTATCCATCATATAACTCAATTTTATCACATCAATAAATATTTGATCTTTTGTTAGACGCAAAAATTTCACTTCTTCATTAGGACTCATAATTCTGTAGTGAAAAATTATGAAAAATCATTTAATAAAATAAATAAACATTTAATACCTTTTAATTGTATTGCATGCATTTAAATGTAAACATCGTTGAGACTAATACAGTTTTAAAGTTTCTGAAACGTGAAAGATTTCACAAAATGCTACTGTAGATGAGTGTTACGTTTCTTTTTTCGGATACATATAATGTTGAAATACTTTAGATAATATAATTACCTATTTAAAAAGGGACGACGTAATGGTGGCATGACGAAAACCAAGGTCTGATTCCGGAAATAGTACGAAAACGATTGATGCACACATTTGATTATTTTATGACGAGTAACAATTAGCATAATCTTAGATAGGTTGATATTCTTTTCGAAAATGTGCTAAAGCAACGATATTTACAATTTTTAAGCGATTTTTGATTGATTTGGTGCTTGAGAATTTATGGTTCGGTTATACT
This sequence comes from Argiope aurantia, assembly GCA_026543865.1. Taxonomy (NCBI): domain Eukaryota; kingdom Metazoa; phylum Arthropoda; class Arachnida; order Araneae; family Araneidae; genus Argiope; species Argiope aurantia. The sequence goes on from JAPMOR010065813.1 coordinate 15,474, forward strand.
GCTGAATTTAAATAGTGATTTAATCGTTTCTGAAAAAGGCTGACAAAAATAATAAAAGTAACCATTTTTGTTTTGTCTTGATTAGTTTTATTTGAAACCACCATTTAAATGGAACAGTATACCCGAACCATATATTCCCAAACACCAAATCAAATTAAATCATCCATTTGAAATTACAAGAAGGAATTATATAATGGACCTTATAGTTCAAAACCGAAATCAGATGACGATGGTAATATCAAAAGTGTATCCCACCCACTCTCCAAATTGTCACACCACATTAGTAATAAGGACGTTAGCTTACGACTACACATATCATATGCACAAGACTCACGTGAATGGAATAGTGTCTAGATCCAAAGATCCGCTGATATCGGAGGCGAGATATTTCTGACATGCCGTTGTGGACCCCACTATTTTGTTCAAATCTCCAGACACAAATTGCGGACTGCAATTGTTTTATCGAACTGATGAAATGTTGCGTCAAACCAGAAATATTATAATAACTCTAAATAGTATAAGGTAGTTAGAATAACGTCTTGTACGGATTATTTGGGGATGGGCCTAATAAATTTGAACCTTCGTCAGATAACACAATGTGATCGGAGAAATGTGCATTAAAGCCACATGCACAGTTGAGTACCGAATTAGGTTTCTGCAGTTATAAAAAAGATCTTACCACTTGGACACCATAACTTTCATGCACTTTTAGGTTAAATAATGAAAATTATAATAGTAATAAATGTTCTAATAAGCCTGTCTTTGTACTGCTTACCGAATTCCTAATTTCTACAGCCAGACCAATGTCACAGCGTTTGATATACAATCGATGGAACATGTGACCAGGCTTGTATTCATGGAATAGAGTCACGAATATGCAATTTCCCAGATTTTCCTAGTGCTAAAATTTATCTACCTAGATATTCTATATTAAAGTTAAGTCAGTTATAATAGTAGTACACTTTTACTTAGTTAATTTCTGAACATTTAGAAATGTATGTAGAAAAATGTTAGTAGGAAAAATGTTTTTGAAAAACGTAAAAAGTTATATTTTATGCTGTTTTGTTCAATAAATGTTTTGCTAGAAAACAAATTACGAAATGTAAATTTTTGTATAGTTCCCATGTTTTAATAGCTATATTTATTAAAATAATCTCGGGGCACTAATATTTTAAATAAAAAAAAATCTGACAGATCATTTTAAATGCTTAATTTAAGTACATATTTAATAAGGGAAAAGATAGAAAACACTTTAAAAAAAGTAAGCGAGGTTGAAATTAAATCACGATTTTTCATTTAATACATATTGACGTTATAATAAAAATTAAGAAATAGTTTTCATTTAAAACTTTTCTCACTAGATGGCAGCATGACATCTGTAAGAAGAATTTTGAGATGGATCGGAAAACTATGACGCTTTAACCAGTTGTTTTCCTTTAACTGTTATTTTTATAAGAATTTTTCACAAATTTCAGTTCACTTCACTCACTTCATTTCACTGTTTTTTTAATTATTATTTTCCCTTGTCGAATTGCAGGTTTATATACAAACAAGTTGTCTTATTACTTTGTATTTCCAATGACTTTGAAAATACATTTAAACGCACTGAAAAAGTAGAAGGAAAAAAAAATACGTAGAAATGTGATTAAAATCCACTGCATTAAAAACTATCTTTAATACGATGTCCTCTCAGAGATTCCAAGAAGTAAACCCCAGAGATGAAAGAGGATTTATGGCTGTATTCTTGTTCTGCTATATTACAACGAAATAAAAATTATTGGTTATTTTCATTTATAACCAATATATGAAATGCATTCCATTATATCATATAGTGATACGATGGAAGTTCTCCTAATAATGAACAATTTCATATTCAGAGAAGTAAATGAAAATACTTTGTTTGAATTGCATTCATATCATTTTCAAATTCTATATTAACTTTTATATTCCGACATTTTGTCTGACTGGTGATATAGCAAAATTCAAATTATAAAAATAACGCTTAAAACTGTTAAAAACACTTTCTTATTAATGCATTAAATGGCATAAATTTATATATTTTAATTATTTTCTTCTTTTTAATCTTGAGAATAATAGTTCCGAAAACTCACAACCACGAGGCGCCACCTACTGTAATGAGAATTTAATTTAATCTGATTAATGGTTAGATATTTGTTCAATCCTGAAAAATATCAATCCTTTAGTAAAAAATTTATTACAAAAATGATTATTCAGAAAAATATCAATCCTTTAGTAAAAGTTTTATAACAAAAGTGATAATTTTTGTAATAAATATTTTAGAAAACCGATTTTCAAATTTTCAATCTTTCATACATAAACTCGTGATGTGAAATAATAATATTGAAATTTTTCTTAACACATTTAATCTATTTTGGAATATTAAAACATCTATGATATCATTTTGTACCCAAATTCGTAAAAATTACTCCTTACTTGATTGATTTTCCCAAAAATAAATAAATAAAATAAAGATAAGAAAAGGTAAGAAAAAAATGTTACCAACGATATGAAAATATGTTTGGACATATAAATTTCAATTTAAATACAAATACAATATTCAACAACTATTTAGAAAATGTTATCTTGTTCTAGTTTTTCCTTTTTTGCATTCATCCATTTTTATCCATTTTATTCATACAAAACTTATTATGCATTAACTAATCAATTCTTTCCCCATAAATATATTTAAGTTATAAAAAATATACGAATATTTTGTATTTAATATAGTTTTTTGCTACAGCTATAAATCTAAACAAATTTGAGATGCTGGAACGCAAAAAAAAATCTAATTCTAACCCCAAAAAAAAAAAAAAAAAAAAAAAAAAAAAAAAACCACTTTCTATTCTTTATGTATGAGGCTTAAAAATATCCTCCCTACTAAACCATCTCTGAAAATATAAGATAAAAAAAGGCTAGCAGGATAAAATAAGTACAAGTTTGAAAAAATTCAAAGAATTCCCCCTAGAAACAATGTTAGATTCTGCGCAAGAGCTCCCACACTAAAAATATTTGAAATTTTATGTTATGAAACACTAAAAGTTTACTGCCCTTAAATTTTCGGATCAACTTTGCGACTAATTTTTTTAAAACTTTTTCCTAAAGAATTTAATTTTGTCATTTGTGAGCAATGCTCAACAAAGCAATGTGGACATTTTTTTTTTTTTGCATCTATAATAGACTTAAAAAAAAGGTTATTTCTTTAATTCTGCTACGCGTGAACAATACTTTTATTCAGTATCTTAAATGGTATATGATATTTACTTTTATTTATTTATCCAGCTGCAAACCACTCGGCGATTAAAAATAAATTAGAACCAACACGAGAAACTTTTAATGGGTATTCAAGTTTCTTTACAAAAGTTATTTTTATACATCATTATTACTGTATCTTATAAATGAATTATTTTATTATTTTAATTTCGACATTTTTGGCCGATTTTTATCTGTTTATCAAAAACAAAGAAACACTTCAAATATCGTTTGTTCATGGCAATAAATAAAATAAAATAAAATTAATCGAATTCTAACGTATGGCTAAAGAAAATTGTATTCCACATATTTATTCCTATCTTAAATGGCATCGTTTTTCGAATCTTAAAAGGGCAGCTGAAAAAAGCCTTCCTTGTATGATTTATGACGATGATAATGGTTTTAAATGACTGAGACAAAATTGGAAGATGATGAAATTTTTGTATAAACATCAGCAGAAAGAAGTATTGTAAGTTATATGAAAAAAGGAACTAATATCTTTTGAATAAAGAATTTCCAATACAAAGCTAAATTATCTCTACATTTCAGCTTATGAATCTTCTTCAATAACTTATTAAATAATATATAACATTTTAGAAAAAAATTTCAATTTAGGAACCCAAAAATACAAAATACTGATAAATGTTTAGGGGGGAAAAAAAGGGCAAAATTAAAAAAAAAATACAAAGGATAAATAAAAAAATACAAAGGACAAAATGTTTAAAAAAAAGGTCAAAATAAAATTTTGGATATATGAATATAAATTGTTATAAATTCCGTAAGGATTATAAATGTATTATTTTAAAAAACATTCCTTAACAATGTGTGTGTATGTGCATTCAAGACTTTTGCTAAATTGCTTAAAAAAGATTTATACTTGATAATATATTTAAATTTTATTTATGAAAGGAAATCTTTGTACATATATGTGTATATCGACGCCTTCACAGGAGAAATCATTAGACGCAGAGTTATCTAATTTGGTCCATACATACTTTAGAAGATGGAAAGTGCACAATAGACAACATGGAACAAAGAACAATTTTATATAAAATTTTAATTAATAAAAAATTTAGTGGAATTTTGAAAACAAATTGTCTTTTTAATGACATCAATTAATTGATGTGCATATTTTTCCGGAATTTTTCAATTTTTATATAAAAAAAATTGCGCATGGTTTTCAACAACAGATTTCATTTTTGCCATTAAATTCAAATCGTTTTCAATATTTCATCAAATAATTAATAATGTGATTTTCTTCCATAATTGAAAGCTAAAAAAGAAATTGCCTACTAAATATCTGTGCAATTTATACGAGTAATCAGACTGTAATTACATGACCGAAATTGAAAAAGATTTCCATAAAATTTAAATTTTTAGTAGCATTATAAAGTCACGAGACTCTATTTCGTTTGGCAACCTTCTTCTTTTTTTTTAAAGAATCAAAAATATTAAGTTATAAATGAGATATACAATTTAAATTAAACTCAAAAACTCCCGTTTGGTCGCCAAAGGCAACTAAGATATTACATAAATTAAGATCCCATTTCTATTCCTTAAATAATGTATTTTATTTTTTAAAAATAACGCTTAAATAATATCAATTTTTGTTGAATATATAAAAGCAAAAAAAAAAAAATTATTTATTAGCCACTCCTTTTAGAATTAAAACACACAATTGCAACTTTCACTGTTTTAGTTCGGTGTATTTCTTCAGTTTTTCATCGTTAGTTTATTTTTTTTTAATCTAAATTTGATTTGTGAATTTCTACATTATGCTGAAACATCCTTTTTTGAGTTTTTTTTGTTGTTGTTTACTACATTCCAAAATAAGCGTTCACTATTTTGAAATTAGAAAAAAAAAAAAAAAATCTTCTTTATTTTGATATTCTCTTTCTACCATATGGCTTTTGTCTCAGGTATTCGATCGTTCAGTTGAAACTAAGACCGCGTTGTTAATTGGCATTAATCTATATCTACCTTTATTAATCTATAATCAATTAGAAAATACATAATTTATATAAAAGATAATTTTTTATTAATCTATACTAATAATAAAAATGAATGTGTGGATGTACTGGTACTCTACATGCCAGACCGTTTGAACTATAGCTACCATATTTGGATCATTTATATTTTGAAGGATCAGAATGTGCAACTAGGAAAGATATTTTTAAAATTTTAATTAATTAAAAATTAATCAGAGTTTTGCAGATTTTTTCCGCGATAACTTCCGAAATTATTATCGCACAAAAACCAATTTTACACCATTTCAAAAAAAAAAAATCTCTTTAATGATATCAATTAATAATCGTACTATTTTTTGCAGGAAAAGGATTCCCTAACGTTCTTATTAATAAGAAGTTTTAAAAATCTATAAAAATGAAACGATACAATCCACATTATTTAATCTATCTTTGAAAAAATAAGTATTTGCACTTTAAACTGGCATATAAAACTTATTTTGCTGTAATTATTTCAGAGGCTGGAAGCTGATTAATATCCATTGGAAAAATCCGTAAATAGAATGAATAGAGCATATAAAAATTAATATAACATTTTTGTTATATCTGACAACTTGAAGGAATCAAATATGAGGTTTTATCTAGCGATTTAAATGGAATGAAATATAGCAAATATCGCCTGCGAACCAAGTGGCCGCCCGCCATAGCCCACTAGAGATGAGTCCCTCATCAGTAAAAGAAAGACTCAGTAACGTATTGTGATCTTATACTAATAAGGGCGATTTAAAAAGCAATGATGCATCCTATAATATTTAAATCAAAGTCTTTGAAGTAATACATTTTTAAAATACATTTAAAAAATAAAATTATTTCAAAAGTTACAACATAAAATAAAGTCGAGCAAAATTACTAGTTTGATATATATTATGATTATTTAATTAATTGTTTTAAGAGATAATTATGAGAGCCGGTATAGCCTGGTTGGTAGGGCGTTGGATTCGCATCCCTTGGGTTGCGCGTTCGAACCCCACTGGCCAAAGACTCTCCTTGTGTATGTGTAGTGGCTGGCGCACGTATACACAAGAGTGATACCTCTGAAGGTACTGGATAAGGAGTGATCCTTCTCTGATTCAGATCTAAATTACGATCTGTGAATGAAATGCATGAATGAAGTCCGCCCCGTAAAAAGGGGTTGTGACCTGTGTGTAGCTAAGTCGTACTCTTGACACTAGATGGCGCTACTAAAAAAATAAGAGACGCACCCTTGACTTAAAATGAGACTTCTAAAGTCAGTGGGCTTGTCTATGACAAGTGCCATTAGAAACAACAACAAAAAATAATTGCTTAAAAATAATAAATAGCAGAAATGTTACATTTGCCTAGTAATGGACCCCACATTGGCATGCGCAAATTTCATGTCGTAAATGTTTAGTAATATAAAAACATTATTTTAATTAATCAACTAAACATAGTTTCACAAAATATTTAATTATTAGCAATCATTAATCCCGGCTTATCAGCAGGTCGCCAAAGACGGCTAATAAGTTAATAAAAATACGATTAAACAAGAAAACGGTACAATCTCAGAGTATGAATTTTTCAAGGCAAACATCGCTATATTTGATGTTATTGTAGGTATTTGACTGCGTTAGAAACAATTTTTTTTTGAAAAAAAAACGCTCTAACATAGTTATATTTTTGAGTTCTGCATAAAAAAAAAGATTGAAAAAACATCTACGAAACTAAAATATATCAATTAAGTGACAAAAGTTTCATAAGAATTGGAAAAAAGAGCTTTTTTTTTGGCTAAAAACAGGTATAAAGCAAATTTCATAAATGATTTCTTAAAATTTTGCAGATAGCTTAAGAAATATAGTATCTAGTTCCTGAACTAAAAATTCTATATTTCTAAATTAAAACTAACTAACTAACGAAGTAAATTAAACTATATTTCTATCCATTCTTTAAATATTGGGTTTCGATTGATAAATAACATGAAATTTTCAATGTTCTTTCTTATTGTGAAGCATTAAAACAATTGTAAAAAAAGTCTAAATGAATAGATTACTTATTCTCTAGCTCAGGAGCTGAAAAACATATTGAGAAATTATTATACCAAATTTGAATAAAAAATATGCATTAGATTTTAATTTATGTGGTTTTATGTAGGAAAATTCTACCAAAGTTTAGAATTTCAAGAAGCAGCATCTAAAGATGTAAAATGGCATTAAAACATACTTAACGGTAAATATAAAAATCGGTGTAACTTCCTAAAATTAAATGTAGAAACAAAATTCAAATGGTTTTATAAAGGTACCTGTTCTCACATTTAGAATAGCAAATGAAAAAAAGTTTATAATTTCGCAAAAAAAAAAAAAAAAAAAAAAAAAATCGTTATTTTAACGTAGATTGGCGAAAGAGTCAATAGTTTAGCAATGTACCGCGTTATCTTGTCTTACCAAAAATGTTTTGCATGCTCACAATTGATATATGCTTGATATAATCGTCGATAGTTCTCTGGAACCTGGCAAAGCTAAATTTTATCACAGGAAGAATTAAAATCGAAAGTGAGAAATTATGTGTCTTCTGATTTAGTCACCAATGTGGTAACCCAAACAATGAAGCCAAATAGTCCGCTGGCAACCTTTTATTTGTTTATTGTTGACAGGTTGCAAGCTATTATGGAATTTTAAGAGAAAAAATTTAAAGTTATTTGCAAAATGTCATTGATTTAACAATTAAATTAAATGTTTACCATTTTATTTTAATTATTAAATCAATGACACAAAAGTATTTTAGAGCTATTCTCAAAGCAAATTTCCAAAAGATTTTTTCTTTCTTTCTGCTGAATGAAGGTCGTTCTAAATTTATTAATATAATAAAAATCGTCTGTTCCCCGTTTATTTTTTAAAAAACAATTTCGGAATTATTTATTTTAATACAGTTTACATATCAAAGAAAATTTCTAGGAAATATTTATCACTTTTTGCTTGATTTTATGACTTCGTTCGTAATTGATTTGCCTTCAATTGCTGAGAAATAGTAAGGAGGTAAGTTGAATTTTTCTTAAAGGAATAGATGGTATCAAAAAGAATACCACTAGTGGTATAACTACTTATTAGTGTAATGCGTACATACCATGTTCGTTCGTGGCGTTTTAGAATAATTATGCAGCAAGCAGAGAGACATTATTCCAAAAATGTCTACTTTTTTTTTATTAAAAAAAAACTTATATGGGTTAAAAATGCAGTAATTCATCGAAATCTGGAATTTTTTTCTTTCTTTTTTTAAACGCTTAGTATAACTTCGCATACGAAAAAAGTAAAAACAGTTTTAATGACGAACCAATATTTAAATATTGCGCAATCTGTTATTTTAAAAAAAGTGGTAAACATAAACTCATGAGTAACTAACATTGAAAATTACTAACATGCAAAAGGTTAATCCTTCTTTAATACTTAAGTGTAGGTTGTTTGTGGGCGTCTTAACATATAAAGGATGAGATGGCCA
>JAPMOR010065813.1:24227-42233 GCA_026543865.1 Argiope aurantia
GCCGCTAGAGGCGCTGGTTTTGGCGCGCTGTCATGACGGCACCACATAAGTAATTATTTACTAATACCTTTTTATATTTTTCCCTCGTGAAATCGAGAAAATGGACGAATAATATTTTTATTTAGCATTTGTTCTAAATTATTTCTAATGATGAATAAAAGCAAACAAAAATGATATTCAAAAGCAGGTCAAGCTCAGTATTTGCTTCCTTTAGAAATGTATCTTTCCTTCTACGGCGATGCAGTGTTATTTAAGTAATCACAGATTAAGCCGATCTAAATCTTGTAAGAAATAAAAAGATTAAAATCATCAAAGCATATCAAAAACCGAAGAAATATCATTCCAAATACTTCTCGATTGAATCATTCGGAAACAAAATACACTAGCTTTGCAAATAATAAGAGAGAACGTGAAAAAAATTATAATGCAATTATGTGAATTTTGCTCAGTATTACAGCAAATATAATGAATACTTTCTTCTCAATATTTCCGTATTTTAAAAAAGAATAGAAATAAATGCTCAGTTATGTTTCTCAGAACAAAATGATTCTGTATGCGTTTCATTGAATTCATGATTTTAAGATATGTAGGTCAACACGAATAGAAATTCCTGGAAAACATATATTGAATAAAATTGTTATTTATTTCTAATTACTGATAGATTCGATTTTGAAAGATGAACGAAAGTTTTTGAAAGAAAAACTAATTTCTGATGTGGTTATATTATTGTTTTCAAGCAACAGTAAAATTATTTGAAGAAAAGATGCATTAAAACGAATTCTTCATATTCAATTACGAAAAGAATTCATTATTTTTTTTCTAAAATTCAACAAATCATATTGTTTGAATATCTTTCACTGGAATAATTATTGGTATTTTAATAACTATTGCGCGGATTTTTTAAAAATAAATGCTTGGATTTTATTTTATTATTATTTAACCATCGGCGTTTGGCGATTGGCTAGTTTTCCTGGATTAATGGTTGCTAAATTTTTAATTAAATATTTATTTAACCTGTTTTAATGCTTTTCTTCAATAAAATATTTTTTTAAGTTTCAATTTCAATTCATATAGCCATATGTAAGCCTCATTTCAATTCACGCCATTGTGTCCATTTTACTATCCATTTCCCTCATTTTCTATGAGCTGCAATAAATTGGTTAAAAAAAATGGATACACTCTACTGTTTCTAGTCTTTTAACAGTAAAATTTAATTTCTAACTTAAAACAATGCAAAATTTAGCATTTTTCTCCATGTGAATCATATTTTAAATATAAATTTATCTTTTAAAGATTCTTCTCAGAATTAAGTAAATTTATCGTTTTCTTTCCTGAAATATGCTTTGCCAATAAGGATTTGTATTAAGGGCAAACGTTTGATTTTACTATTTTGTACGTCTCATTACTTTTAGTATTAATTTTCGAATTGCAAAACAAAAACGAAAAAATATCTGGAATAATGACTTTTATCAATAATTTTGATGTTTTCCCAGAATTCTTATGTTTTTGTGCTATCGTCCGGACATTTAATATTCGTTCAGAATTCTTACTTATCTTTGTATTCCTGTTAGAAAATGTGCTTAACATATATTTTTTTCGTTTAAAATGCTACATATCAGGAATACTTTCTCTTCTAATAATAACGATGAATGCTTGTGTTTGTGTTGGCACTCTATAGGCCACACTATTCGATCTACAGCTACCAAATTTGGTACACATATACTTTGGAAAGTGAAAATGTGCACCTAAGAGTTTCTTAAAATTCGAATTAGAATTTCAGTTAATTAAAAATTAAGCAGAATTTTGTCATTTGACATCTGAAATATTATGACCTAAAAATAAATTTTACAACGTTACAAATTTTTTAAAAAATTTCTTTTTAATGATATTAATTGATAGTTTTTCACATTTTTCTTGAAATTTGGTAATTTTGTTTTACCTGATTTTCGGCAGCAGATTACATAGTTGCCTGAAAATTCAAACCATTTTCCTTATTTCATCAAATATTGAATCGCGATTTTCTTTCCTTGTTGAAAGTTAAAGAAGTATTCTGCTTAACATGTGTGTAATTTACAAGAGGAATAAAAAGGTGAAGTTACAATCCGGCAATATTTAGAATATACAATCCGGCAATATTTAGAATAAGCAGATTTATGCTTCTAATGGACCTATGATACCATAGGACTGGTCTCCATTAGAAAGGTCCATGTATACAATAAACAGAACATATATGACAATTAAAATGGCACAGCTTTGACAATTTGAATGAATCATGATCATGAAAATATATCTAGATGATTTAACTGGAATTAAATATAACCAAAATCTTCGACGTATCAATTGGATATTAGTTTATAATAAGATTTATAGAACTGGGAAACTATGAAAAATTTCATAATTATTTTAGCACTACATAAATTATAATTCTTTACTTCATTTCGAGCATTTTCATAATTACATGTACAAGCCTGTCTCTAACGATTTAGAAATTAATTATTGGGTCATTACGGATACTTTGTATATGCTTTATGAGATAAGGTGCATGATATATTCTGTATGCTTTATACAACTTATTACGTACAATTACCAGGTTGTTTTTACAATCACATTTCAAATGTATAATTTCGGAAACTTTATGCATTCAAAGGATGGATCCGAAACATTTTATTTATGAGTAGTAAATATAATAAAATCTTTATGCTATGAAAAAAGTATTATTAACAGTGATGGAAACCCTAATATTCTAAATCCTTTTAGTTCCTTCTGCTTTCTAAAAAAATCAGCAAATATCAAAGACATTCAGATTTTTTCCTTAATAATGCCTTTTAAAAAATAACAAATACAAAATTATTCATATTAATTTCATACAATATAAAAAAATGTTTAACTTATTTAAAAAGACAATCTTAAAAATATGTTTTAAAAGTAATCGATTAATTTATCCGTTCAATGGCTTCTATTAAATATTTAAGAATATTACTCTTTTTTTTGAAATATTATATTTTTCAATTCAGACCGCTAAGTTTAAACCAAACGATAAAATAAATGCGTCATTCTTTCGATATTGGCATCACTTAATGGTATTGGAACAGATTTCTTTTTATGCTCTTGTGTATTTACTCAGCTGTTCAAATTTAGACAGATTAGTACTTCGCGTACTTACTTTTGGAATCTTTGCAAATATGATACACATTTATTTACAGTGACGTAGTGTCATTCACATTAATATTGTTCGGTAAATTGGCTTGCAGTTGAAAATAATTTACCGTGACTCAGTTTTGCCTCCCACCATCTCGATTGATATTAATAATCAAAATAGTGGGAAAAGAATTATTCGAAAATAAAGGAATCGCATTAAAAAATAATTTATCCGGAAGTTTAGATTGTGAAATTCTAGATCTAAAAATGAGAAGAGCCTGGGAAGATAGTTTTAGATGAAATGGTAGGAAGGATTTATTTTTAAAGTCTGAAAATTTTAATAAATAATATATAATTAATTAATAAATAATAAAAAATTAATAACATAATAAGAACTATACTTAAAAATTTCAACAATTTTAAAAACCAATAAATTTAATAAATAAAATTATATAGACTTTGCAGCAATTTTATAATAATAAAACTTTAAAATAAATAGAACAGTTAACATCGAACACTTCCAATTTTATAAAAAAAATGCGAAGTTGTTTTATTTAATAAAATACATTGTACAGTGACAATGTTCTCAACTGATTTAAAAACTTTAAAAATGATTACTAGCGGTGATTGAGGTGCAAACTATGGACATATTTAATTAACGAAAACTGTTCAGAAATTTTTACAACTTTTTGTTTGGATTACAAATGAATCAAAATAAACTAGAATTCCTTGCAAAGTTTTAACGTTTTTGTTAACTAGAAATGAAATCTAATTATCAACGAATTAGTATGCAAAAATTCGAATTAACTTTGCTTCATTGTAAATTCCTAAAACACTGTAGAAAATAACAATGTCAAATCCCGTGAACTCAAAACTTACTAAATTTAATCCCAAATATCTCGATTTCATCTAAAATATGAATTTTTTTTATTATCAGAAGGTTATTACTGCTTCTTTTTCAAAATATGCATTAACGCATAAACAATATAGAGAGCCACTGGTATGTAAACAAAGCAATTTTAAAGTAGTTATTATATTTTCAAACCAACTGTTTTGATAACATCAAAACTATTAACGACAAATACTATATCATAAAGCATGAAATTTTTAGATGGAATTTTTATCATCGTCACATCAAAACAAGAAATTAATTACAGCCCTTTAACATAATAGTTCGTTAAGGAGTGCGTACCCTTTTTCAATGAAAAGATATGCAAGTGGTTTCGACTGCGTGCTATTTCTTGTTTGTAAACAACCGGCATTTCCTGATCCTTTGCTTTCATGAAGACTGAAAACACATTTATTCCCCAAGATAAAAACCATCAATTAGGTTGATGAAGGTTTTTACAAGTAACTATCTCGAGGCTAATGAAACCAGTTCTGATCTCTAAGAGTCATGGCTAGTCACTTCCATGAGAAGAATTTTATGAATGTTTGTTTTTATTTAAATATGATTTTCAGGGCTAAATCATTATTGTTACTGATACAAAGACCTTTGATTTTGAAAACATTCCACATTTTTTCGAAAAAAAAAAATTTCTATTTGAAAAAAAAAATGTTTATTGAAATTATATTCTTTTTTAAAAGCTTTTCAAGGTCTTAAAATTTGTTTTTTCTGGGCATAGCATTCAGAGCATCGCTAAAAATATCAAGCAAAATGAGTTCTTTCATACCCAGAATATATTAAAAGGTTAATTAACTTGCCGCAAATGTGAAGAAAAGAGAACAAGAAAAGATAAACAAAGAAATATTTTCATTTTGTTCAAACATATTTTGTTTATACACTTTATTTATACAGGATGTCAATTCTAATTGTAGCTCAACAGCTAATTTTTCAATCATTAGGAAAGGCAAATACTTTCAATCGGAAAATTTGTATAAACGATATAAAGAATAATATTTTGTATTGTCTGAATCAATGAAGATAATACTGATAAAAATTACGAGATCTGAATTTTTTTACATTACTTTGTCTTTTTAGTTAATAAAATATTCTTAACAAACACTAATAAAGCAAAAAAAAAAAAAAAAAAAAAAAAAAACTATTCGTCTGCGCACGAAACTGACCGCGATAAAGTTTTGTATTAGAGATCATTTCAAATGTCGGCTCAAGGAAGATTCGCCAATCACCGAGCAACAGCACTTGCTCGAAGTGGCAGGCAATTGACTCAAAATAATGAAATGCAAAGCATCATAATTCGGTCAGTTTAATCAGTTTGTTATTTTTTCTCCTAATTTAGTGCGCTAAGAATATTTTATTAAATATAACTAAAAAACTGAGAAAATCTAAAATAATTTATGTTGAGTAATTTTTTCTGAAATATATTAATTAACTCTGATCCTGGTTTACACCCGGACAATTATAAGACGGCAAGTAGGCAGCGCTTGCGTAGAAAGGCTGAAAAATGCTGTTCGGTCAATGGCAAGTAGGCAGCGCTTGCGTAGAAAGGCTGAAAAATGCTGTTCGGTCAATGGCAAGTAATTGCCCCGATGGGGCGGGCAACTACAAACCGCTATATTGTATTTTTTCTTGCTGTGCATACGTTTATAGAATTTGGCGGTTCTTTTTGGCGTGGAAAAATTTATCACTTATCGTAGATTAATTCCGATATTTTTGCTCTTTGTTCTTTCTGATGCGATGCTGTATTTTTTTGCTCATTTTTTTTTTTCATTTTTTTTCTGTAGTTTTCCAAAATTAGGTATATTGAAATTTTATTTATTTTACCATGTTTTTTTTTTTTGTAAATATCCATCATTTTAATATAATAAACAGTGAAAAAGAATCATTCAGGGATGACTAAACGGAAATTTATAACTAAGCATGGAATGCCTGAATCTATCTTATGAAATTGTGGCAAACATAAATCAGTGTCTTTCTACGCATGCGCTGTCTACTGGTCGTCTTATAACTGGCCGAGTGTAAACCTCGCATAACAATATAAAGTATAATTCTTTATGTTATTTAGAACCTTTTTCTAATTGCAAGTATATAATATATCTAACCAATTAGAAATTAGCTATTGCACCATGTTTAGAATGGGCATACTTTTTTTTCAACTAATTAGTAATGCTAAATTCCAATTGAAAAAATTATGAAAATTATTTTTATATAATTTAAATTCTAAGAGTATCGTTTGCAGAGTAATTTCTTATTTCTTCTCTCTCACTGTTTTTTTTTTTTTTTTTTTTTCCTTAACGCATTTTTACTTTGAATTATTTGTTTTTACTTTTATCGTCTGTAATTCTTCTTGTGTAAACGAAGAAAGATAAAAGCAATACTACTTTTCTATAGCTTTATATTAGGATGGTTATCTGTAGGCTTTTTTTTAATTTCATATGCATTCATTATATCAGAGTAACTATTTGTAGGCTTTGCAAGTTTTCTAAAAAATCGTTTGCAACTTATTCATATCATAAAATCTGTAACGAATATAATGCAAACAAACAGTAACGAAGACATTATATTCGTTTGATATTTTAGAACATTAGAAACTTTATTATAATCCTTTTGAATAAGTAAATTTAAACTACTTGTTTTCACATATCCCTTAAAAATAAATTTTAGGTAAGACATAAAGTAAAACACTGTTTATATGCCTATTAAAAGGATGAATTAAAACGACATATAAAAAAAAACGTGCAATCTAAATTTCAATAAATTATTTTTATTATTACAAACTGAATTGTGCTAATGCAATTTCATTTAAAGCAGTGATTTTAAAGTTCTTTTATGTTATATCTAGTATATAATACTGCACGATACTGAAAGCAATGATTAAATTTTAAAATAAGCTACGATTTTAAAGTTTTTTATGGTATGTCTAGTATATTACTACACGGTACTGAAAACGATAATTTTAAATAAGCAAAGATTTTAAAGTTTTTTAATGATATGTCTAGTATATTACTGCACGGTACTGAAAGCAATAATTAAATTTTAAAATAAAAGGAGAAATACTTTATACAATGTGTATGCTTGTGCACAATCAAGTATATATTTGTTTTAAAAAAATTTAATCGCCATCTCATGTGCTAATTTTTTTAAATATTATAAAATGAATTAAATTCATGTATGTTTTATCACTCATGTTTTGACAAATATAAAATGAGTTTGTCAAAAAACGATTGATAAAATATTCATGTTTTGATTAAATGGTGATTATTAATAGAGTTTTTTGTGCTTTTATAGGAAGGTGAATTGACTTTTATATTCTCATTCAAAACTGCTTAAATTACCTAATGGACAATTTATCTTATATAAATTCATCAACAATAAATAATTCCAAAATCATGAAATTGATATTATAAAGTAGATTACTATCTTAATACGAATGGCGAAGTAATGATAGTCAGAATTTATATTTTTAAAAAAGAGAAAAACTGCACCTAACCGAAATGTTGGATCTTTAAGTGTCATAAAATTTTAACAAAACAACGGTTACAAATGACATGAAGATTAATAAGGGAATAAGTCAGGGACGAATATAAAAAAGAAAAATTAATAGAAATTATTGATGATGCTTTTTATTTTTAGCCAAAATCGATCAACTTATCACAGATATTTCGCCTGGAATTAAAGGTAGTGTATAGAAACTAAATATTAATGGTTCACTAGGGCAAAGAAACAATTTTTTAAGGCAGAAAACGTAATGGTACATTCTACAAAAGAATATTTAAACTTCGATTGTTAAAATTATTTTAGATAATCACGTAAGCATTGTACCGTAATTTAAACTATTCACAGACATGCGAAGATTACATAAAATTTTTGAACATTACAAGTGTTTTATGGATTCGATATTGAAAAAACACGGCATCGCATTTCTTGATAATAGTGTTGTCATCTAATAAGAAACAAATTTTAAAGCTCTTACAGTGATGCAGTGAACATAGAATGACATATTTTATTTGTAATCTGTGGTGGAACCAAAAACTGAAAAATCATCATTTATAAATAACATCCCCAATTTTAATTTTCCAAATTTTACTATAAGAAGAGAGAACTAATTTTTTTCGCAATAAATAACGAGTAATTATAGAGGATTTTTTTTCGCATCTGTTAAGAACATGAGACTATAAGTTCTTATCAGAATGAGAAATAGTCGTTAATGAAAAATATATATGTATTCATATTTTTTTCTCATTGTCAAATTTTTGAATACTTGTTAAGCGACAAAATGAAGCAAAATATAAAGTGTTTCTATATTTTATAATTGGTTGCTTGATTTTAGCTTGGTTATTGAATAAGTCAAAATATTTTGACTTTTTCAGTTATTCGATCATCTTTATAGCTCTTAATTAACAATTATATACATGTAATGCCTAATGTGGCTAAGGAGTTTTTATTGAAAAAAATATGCTCAATCTTTGCTTTAAACCTCCTCCTTTAGTCGCAAGTATTTTAAATCTTAAGTGGCCGCAATGTACTTCTCGAATATAAACTTTATTCTATGACATATTCATTCGATTTTTTTGATAACTTTCCCTTTACATTTTTAATAATTAATTCTAATGAGAATATAAAAGAATGCTCTGAAAGAAAAGCTGAAATTGTAATTTTTTAAAAAGAGATAATGCTAGAGATAATCTAATCTATAAATAAAATTTCTAATTTTAACGAAATTTTAAAAAAATATATTTATCCATATTTTCCAACAATTTTTCTTCTACAAAATGAAAATAAAATTTAACTTGCACGTTATACGTGCATGAAAAAAAGTAGTACTGTAATGAAACTACTGTAAGTGCAACTATTACTGTAAATTAAACCTAGTAAAGCGTGATTCTCAGCCCGTGTCTGTATGGAAGAAATAAATGTAAAATATGATATTTAAAAAAAATAAATAGAAGAAAAAGTCTTCTGCGGTCTTTTACAATATCTATATTGTTAATTCAACAAATCAGTTTTCTTTGACAAATATGGTTTAATTATGTAGGGCATCCACTCTAATCTGGTCTCAACGGCTAATTTGTAAACCTTTAATAACTGACATACATCTGCTAATAAAATGGTCTAAATGAAGTAAATAATTATATTTTGTGTTACTTGAGTCAATAAATGCTATGATGAATTATGAATTTTAAATTTTTACTAAGATTCGGTGTCTTGTGAATTATATTTAACAAAATATTCTTGAAAAACTAATATTTGAAAGAAAAAGAGTTAACTAAATCAGTCATTAAAACTGACTGATTTATGAAAATTTGAATACCGCTATTCTATAAAAACTCACGATTTTAGATCTCTTTATTATCCGTCTCAAAAATGGTGTGCCAATCAGCTCGCAGGGCTTCTCAAATCTAATTGGCCTAAGATTATGAAAATGTTGATTGTTCTAAAATTATAATATTCAAAATTTAGTACATCATTTAGATTTGATCTCAGAAGATAGAAATGTTTGTTTAAAAGTTTGAGTGTCAAGAATATTTCGTAAAATATAATTCCTTAGGATCAAGAACTGTATAAAATTTTGACTTCATAATTTTTTGAAGAACATTTATTAATCGAAACAAAATAAATTATTATTATTATTGATGACATTTGAATTCTTTTGAAAATAGAACTAAAAATTGAGTTTCATGATGAATCAGATAAACTTTTATTGAATAATTCTTTGAGATATTACACAAATTGTTAAAATTATTCTGTAGTGCACTTAAAGCTTCAATGATGGACGACTTTGTTTTCCAAAAATTTTTGTTTTAAAGCATGCTTGGTTTTAGTAAAAATTGTTTTTATATTAATTGCAGTTTAATCATTTCCACTTTAATTTAAAGTTGAAATTTTATGGAAGCTGACAAAAAATTAGAGATGCATAGCACAACAAATAGAACGACTTAGGGCATCCAGAACAATTTATTGCTTAATTTATTTTAATTTTTACCATTTTTGCATGATATACATATTAAAAGGTTTGATAAGTAAAAACATATATAGCTTCCCAAAATTATTCACACGAAAGTATTAGTAACATAAAAAGTTACATAAATTATTATCATGTTGAATAAGAGAAATTAAACTGAATAATTATAAAA
Source organism: Argiope aurantia (assembly GCA_026543865.1). Lineage (NCBI taxonomy): Eukaryota > Metazoa > Arthropoda > Arachnida > Araneae > Araneidae > Argiope > Argiope aurantia. The sequence continues at coordinate 34,401 of JAPMOR010065813.1, forward strand.
CAGGGACCTCAAAATGCTCTTTATTTTGGGTTTTAAAATGCCTGAGTCAGCCACTGGATAAGCCTATGTATCCATTAAGCTGTAAATATAAAAGTTACTAGGCGTTAGCTCGCAAAATATTATACACGACTTTTAGAAAATTACTTCTTTATCAATAAAAGAAAAATCACCATGTACACTTTTATTCGAATGCGCAACCTCAAAAATTCACCAAGGAATTCAAAACCAGTTTATCGAGGTTACAAGCCAGAATTATTTTGCTTTTTTTTCTTAAATAAAATATGAAAATAAAAGGCAGAAGACATTCTGACACGTGAAATTCCTTCCCCAACACATTTTCATTAAAAGCTGATGATAAAAGTCCTATTTCGTTTCAACATGAATTAAAACGAAGATCGTCTGATATAATGTTTAAAACAAGTGATAAAAACCAGACACTTGTTCCAAGGCAAAAAAAAAGAAAGTAATAGCTGTAATTTTTTTAATGCTAAATTCCATTCCGTTAGAATAATTGCAATTGCATGGCGCTAGAATTTCAATTTAGAAATATTTTTGGCTTTTGCCCTTGACATACATTTCTAGATTATATATTTGAAAGTAACGGTATCTGGATAATGTCGTAGCATCGAAGAATAAAGGTTGTGACAGTTACAGTTATGTAAAACGGTTTTTTTTCTCTATCAATTGTTATCAAGTAACAAAATAGCGAGTAAAGAGGGCTATTTCTGAAAAAAAATGCATGTTTTAAAAATATTACAAGAAACAACAAGAAAAAGAAGAAAAAAAAATCAGAATTTTGAAAACAGAAAAAGTTTTATTGATGAATGAATGAATTAAAAATTTCAGTGTAAAACTGTGATTTTGTTAATCTTGTTCTCGCTATTATTAAAGTGCTAAGACGATTATATTATATCGATACCAAACGACATATTATAAACGATTATTATATATTCTTTATAAAAATATAAATGAGTAAATTAATTCTTTTAAAAAAATTCAAAGAGGAAAATCGGTTTGGTGATGATTTTAATTATGTCGTAGATACAAATGCAATAAGAGTTGGAATGCAACATACAGTGGCTCCCAAAAGTGTTCGTACACCAACATAAATCAATTAAAAACCTCATTATTTACCATTATATATTCTTATTTTTACATGAAAATTTTTTCATAGCATATTTTTACAGTTCTTAATAAAGCAGTGAAGAATAAATTTTAATTACAATGCAAATTATTTTTTTTAAATGACAATAAATAAAATTGCACAAAAATAGGACACAAAAGTGATCATACACTTTAAAAAAACATCACTAAATATGAAATTTTCTAAATTTTTATAAATGTTTAGTATTTAGTAGGACATCCTTTATTCTTTATAACAGCTTTTAAACGTTTGGGCATAGATTTAACTAAACGGTCGGTTACTTCTGCACCGATCTTGTTCCATTCTTTAATCATTACTGCTTTCAGTTGAATTTTCAATTTAATGCGTGACTTCTTATTCGCACCTCTAATTCTTTCCAAATATGTTCTATAGGGTTTAAATCTGGTGATTGAGCTGGTGTTTTAAGGGTTTGAGGGCAATGATAGAGGCAAAAAAGACGAACATTCATGGCCGTGTGCTTAGGATCGTTGTCTTGGTAATGCACAAAGTGTTTAAAATGCCCAATTTTTGTGCTGACACTTTTAAATTATGATTGAGAATATTTATATAAACTCTATGATCCATTTTACCATCAATGAATACTAAATTGCCTACTCCAGCCGCTGACATACATCCCCAAACCATGGCACCTCCACCGCCATGTTTTACTGTTCCAACTCAATTCTTGAAATTAAGTTCGTTTTTTTTTTTTTTTTTTCTCCATACAATGATTCTCCAATCCGACCCAAAGATATTAAACTTACTTTCATCTGCAAATAAGACACGATTCCAATAGCTCTCTGGCTGGTTTATCATAGATTTGGCAAATTTAAGCCAAACAATTCTGTTCTTCTGACTTACAAAGTATTTTCTTCGTGCAGAGCGGCCATGTATACCAGTATTCCGAAGAATTCTACGAATAGTTTCACAGGAAATAGAAGTTCCATTTGATTCATTACATTGTGAAGTAAACTTTATTGCACTCAGACGTGGATTTTTTAGAAATTTACTCACAATATTTCTTTGTCTTCTAGCTGGCAGAATTTGAGGGCGACCATTACGAGGCTTGTTTGCAATCCTTTTTCCCTCTCTGTAACGTTTTATTATGCATTGCACCGTTGAATGAGGTAGATTAGTTATAGTTGCAATGCCTCTAATTGATTTTCCAGCTTTAAAATGAAATATAATTAATTTTCGTATGTTTAAACTCGTTTCTTTATGAATGCGCGTCATATCTGAAAATAAAGTAAATAGAATAAATAATTGTGATATTAAATACTGAAATCAAACGATTTTAGTGTATTTTACAATTAGAAGAAAAATAAGCCGCAAAAGATATTTTTATGATGAATTTAAATAAATAATGTTTGGATGTACGAATATTTTTGTGTTCTAATTTTGTGATATTTTTTATTTATTTATTTTTTAGAACAATACTACTTGATTTTTTATAAAAATATTTTTCAGTTTTATTAAGAACTATTTAAAGGTGCTAATTAAAAAAAGCCAACTAATAAAATGCTTTATTAAGAAGTATATAACACAATTTCTGCAAATTTCTTTAGTGTACGAACACTTTTGGGAGCCACTGTATTTCTTTTTTTCTAAATATTTTTTTAAAAAACGAGAAGAAGGAGAAAAAAAAATCAGAATTTTAGAAACAGAATACGTTATATAGATGAGTGGATTAATTGAAAATTTCAGTGTAAAACTGTGATTCTGTTAATCTTGTTGCCGATTGTGTTAAAATGAAAACGATTATAATGCCAAAACGATTATATTATATTGATTCTAAACGATATATTATAAACGATTATTATATATTCTTAAATAACGAGTAAAAAAATAAATGAATAAATTAATTTAATAAAAAAAATTCAAAGAGGAAAGACGGTTTGATAATGATTTTAATTATGTCGTAGATGCAGATGCACTGAGATTTGAAGTACAACAAATCTTAAGCAAATCAGTAAATTACAAAAAAAAATGAGTATATTAATATTTTTTTTTAAATCCAAAGAGGAAAGTCGGTTGATAACGATTTTAATTATGTCGCAAGCACAAATGCAATGAGAGTTAGAACACGACATATCTTAAGCGCTGCAGTTTTTTTTTTTTTGAAAAAAATATGTGTGCGTTAAATTTATATTTTGTGTTATCTATAAATTTATATTTTGTGTTATCTATACTTATAATAAAGCTCAATGTGTGTGTGTGTGTGTGTTGGCGCTCTACAGACCAGACCATTCAACCTACAGCTACCAAATTTGGCACGTGTATACCTTGCAGGCCGGGAATGTGCACCTGGGGGTTATTTTTTCGAATTTTTAACTAGAATTTTATTTATTTAAAAATTAAGCGAAATTTTGACGTGTTTCTGCTATAACTGCCGAAAATATTACCGCACAAAAAAGATTTTTACATGAAGGTAAAGATAAAAAATTTATCTTTTAAATGATACTACTGTTTTAATCTTAAAATTAAATTTCTATTTTTAATGAATTTTTAAATAAATATTTTAACTATGTTTTTCAATAATTTTTTTCGTCAAAAATAAAAATGAGGATTAAGCACGTTTCGCATTCATGAGAAAAAAATAGCTTTTTTCAACGTGTTGCCATCACATTTATTAAAGCTCTAACTGAAAATAAATTAAATCTTTTTGGAAATGAAATCTGCAAAAATATAATTTTCGGCACGTGTTTTTAGGAAATGAAACAATTATGAAATATTATTTTTTCTAAAAAATAAATTCAAGAAAAATTATTTTATGATCTTTTACACTCTCTATACAGGGTGTTTATTCAGTCACGGATCCATTTTGATATTTAATGACTCATAAAATAATGAAGATGTAAACAAACTTATGACATTTATTGATGGAATAACTCATATATTTTCCTTTTCAGGTTTGAATTTTTTTACTTTTGTAAATATCGTCTGCGCGTGTTTTTAATTTCAGATAATTTCATTTTCCAGTCTAAATATCTGTACTTTTCTAAATATCGTCTGCTTATTAATTGCATTTTTCTCTCTTTTGTTTTTGGCAACTATTGAAATGTTATGTTTACTTTTGATGTGTTTGCTCTATGTAGTACTTTTGTATGTGATGTTTTATTCGATCGGATATTAAGGAGAATGCATACACCACAAGAGAAAGCACAGATTTTATGATGGTCATAGAGTTAATTTCCAATCAACTAAATCACTGACTTTTAAGAGTTAATTTCAAATCACTTAAACTGACCGATTTATGAAAATTTGAATATCACTATTCAATAAAAAAAGGATAATTTTAGATTTTTCATCGATCGTTTCAAAGAAAATACGCCAATAAGCGCGCAGGTTTCTCAAGATTAATTGGCCTAAGATTATGAAAATGGTGAGTTTTTCTAAATTTTTAACATTTAAAACTTCATAAATAAGTCTTAGTTGATCGTGCAAAATAGAAACATTCATTCATTTATTTAAAATTTGATGTGTCCAGAATATTTCTCAGAATATGATACCTTACTGCATTAAATTTAGACTTCATAATTTTTGAAATATATTTATAAGCAGAAACAAAATATTATTATTGATTTCATTTCAATCCTTTTGAAGGCAAAACTAAAAACTGAATTTTGTGCTGAATCTAAGAAATTTTTGTTGAATTATTGTTTGAGATATTACATAAATTATGAAAAATATTTTGTAGTTCACATAAGACTTATATACCGAGCGATTCTGTTTGCAATGCTCATATTCAATAATAATTAATAAATAACAATAACGATGATAAATAAAATGAAACGCTTGGTTTTATTAAAAAATATCTTTATATTAATTGCTATTTCATCATTTCCACTTTAAATTAAAGTTGAATTTTTACCGGAAATGACAACAAATTAGCAATATATATATATATGTATAGTAAATTGAACGAAACGATCTAAATAACAGTATAAGTTTGGTATCACTATCAAAATTTGAAGATTAAAAATGTTTTGTTTGAGAATCTATTAAGCGACCAGTTACTTAAAATATTTAATTGAAAATTGTAGCGAGCGGTAATACTGGCGAACCGGCTGGTCGCCAAAGGCGGCTAGTTAACTATATAAATAAAATCAAAACGTAAAAATTCTTACTTCCAATAGAAATTTGGCTGTAAATTTTATATATATATCTAAAATGTGTAACAAATGTTATCCATCAGGCTGTATTCGCTTTATAGTTTAGCATAGGCCTGGCTTAGCTTAGACAAAGATGACTCTTACGCCAAAAAGCCAAACAACCAATCGTTTTGTAGCTATCGTGTTAATTTATATTCTGAAAGCTGGTCAAATAAATTTTTTCTGAATGGATTTCATTCAAAATTTGATTTAAATCTATAAATTTAGTATAAAGACTTAATTGGCTTACCAAATTTTATGCATCTAGCTGATAGCTACTTGGGGGATCTGAAATTAGAGATTCTTCAAAAGCTCGAGGTAGAATTTATTTTACAATTGTAATAATTTCTCTTTGTATATTACGTATATGGGAAAGTAAAAATTAATTCAAGCCTTGAATAAAAGCTTTTAACGGTCAATGAAGATAGAAATCGGCTGTTGAAATGATACTTTCATATCACCATTCATGATATTTAAAGTAGTTTAATATTGTTCCAAAAAAATTAACGACTTTTAGATTTTTTTAAAATGTGATTTTCAATTTATTTTTTTTTTAAATTGGGGAATAATCTGTAATTTTTCGAGATAATACGAGATATTAAAATTTCTTTGTGCAGTAGATTTTCTTACCTTAATTTAAAATAAAGTTTCAGACGATAGAAATATTTTTTGTTATAATGCATAATGCAAAAGATTTTTCAAATTAATTTTATTGAGATTCCGTCGAATGTTAATATTTTTTTAACCTTTTCGCAAACGATTCTTACATTATTTAGCTTTATTTTTTTTCTAATGAAAGTCCAAGCTATTTTATTGCTTTTTTATAAATGTTACATCTAATTTGATATTTGTAATGTATCCGTTAGATATTCTTTATGTAATAAATATTATAAATTCTACTCACAATATTGAAATATTCGTAAGGCTTTAAAGAAAATTAAATAATGTATCTATAAAAATCATGAAAATAATTTCATCTTAAGTCACTGAGAATATAATCTAGTTTTGAATAATTTATGAAATGAAGCAATAGATATGAAAATAAGTAATGTGTAATCGTTAGGAAATATAACCCACACTTTATTATCCTTAAAAATAGCTTTTTCAGCTGTATTATCATATGCAGCTCATGATATATAATTTTTAACATACTTTTATTTGACTTCACTTGTTTCATGTTTATAAAAATAAAATTTTCTAGCAGTTTTTTTTTTTGTCACTTATAGATGTAACCGGAATTGGAAATTTTCTATTCGTGTGCATCGAATATTGTACATTATTTTAATATTTCCAGAAACAAATTATTTGCTAATCAGTAAATATAATTAAATTATGAGTCCATATCACCATTCATTTTCACCTGGTAGTGAATTTGAGAAAAAAAAATTATCTTCGAATTCCTTAATATTCATGACAATGATTTACAATTTAAATTCCAAAAATAGAAAATAGATAAAATAACAGTAACATTTGGTAATAATAAGATGCATAGCATTAACAGTAACATTTCACTGATAATAAGATATATAACAACATTTCAATAACAATTAAATAACAGAAAACAATTCTACTTTTCAAAATTTCATTAATAAAAATGTTTTTTTTTAAATTGCTTTTAATACAAGCTTTTAATTAATAATAGAGAATAATTTTTATTGAGGATTCTGTTGATATTCGCAAAACAAAATTATTGATGAAAAATTTATTAGGATTAAAATGTTTTTCTAAATATTTATATTTTTTATTCTATTTTATTTTTTTTACCTTTTAATGTACCACCAAATAATTAAAAATATTTATTTAAATAATAATAGAGAGTAATTTTTGTTGAGGACGCTGTCGGTATTCGCAAAACAAAACTGAAAAAAAATATTAGGATTCTAATGTTTTCCTAAATATTTATATTTTTTAAAAAATATATCTTATTATTTTTTTATCTTTATAATCTACCACCAAATAAGTAAAACAGTTTATTTAAATACATTTATTGCTTGAAATAAAAGTTCCGACCTCTATCTGATGGTTTCACCTCGAAAAAATTGCTCTGTTTTGATAAATAAAAATAATCGTGGAATATTTCAGGAAGGGAATTTGACAAGTTGTATTGATAGATATTTTTTTTATCAAACTGAATGCTGCATATGCCAATTTATGATAAAATAATCCTTCAAAATGGTATAGGAACATGATTTGCATGCATAAAAAAGAATTTTGAGTCATTTTGTTCGCCAATAACAGGAAAATGATAGACAATTGAAGCCATTTTCTACCTTTCCTAGCGACCTTTTTAAACAAAAGAAAAATAGAAGTAACTTGCATATTTACTTCCGGATATCGAAGTGTAATGTTATGAGTCTTGTTTCTATAAAAAAATGAGTGCCTGACTTTTCTTTTATCATTGGAATCGGCGAATTTTTAAAACAAATCTGTCTCGCACATGCTATTTAATTTAAATTATCCGAGAATTTCACATCTATATTTATAAGAAACAGAAATTAAAAATAATATTGATGGTTATTTAAATCATTAAAATAAACT
>JAPMOR010065813.1:47420-65118 GCA_026543865.1 Argiope aurantia
ACTTATAATTTAGCATTTAAAATAAAGCAAATGCGGTAAATTCCACAGGTTGCTCTGCTTAAAGTGCAATAGTATTTATCTATTCATTTTTTATAAACGTTATAAAATTGCTCCAAAAGACTTATAATTTAACATCTGAAATAAAGCAAATGCGGTAAATTCCAAAGGCTGCTTAAAGTGCAATAATATTTATTTTTTATTAACGTAAGCGAATTTCACCCCTTTGTTTTGTAAGCACTCCCCAACAACTTTTCCTCAAAACATTTCTTAAAATTAGAATCCCTTTTTTTTTGCGTAATTGTTTCTAATTGCAAAATTAATCTTTAAAATTAAATTTTACAAAAGAAATAATAAAAATTCTTCTTAATTTCTTACATCGATTCTGGCCTAAACGTAACGACGTTTTCGTTCCGAATTTAGTTCGATATGATGCCATTAAGAATTCATCTACCAGGAAACAACTGGAAAAAAAAATTAAAATAGAAAAAAAAAACTTGACTTCTTTTCTTAATGTATCAAAACCGGATCAAAATATCATTTAGGATTTATGTTTACTCAAAGCTGTCATGCACGCGCGCTTGTGCAACGTAGCAACTTAGCGATATTATCATACGTTCATCACATCTTCTGTGACAGCTGTTGCCTACAACAGATATTAAAAATGTCGAACATAAATATTTAAGAAAAAAATGCCTTTGTCACACGCATTGTTGAATAGACATCTCACTTTCACTCACCAGTTGAAAAGACAGAAAAAAAGAAAGTGCTAGTAACCGAAGGAATGTTGTGTAAGACAACGGAACTTCGGTTTAATCTCTTGTTCTAGTATTTCCTTTAGCAGCGCATGCAGAAAAAATGACCCACATTAAGGCTGAATGGACGCGACTGCAGAAATTACGCAAAAGCGCTTTGTCTATCGGAAAAAAGGGTGGTCGATTTAATCGTATGGACTTAAGCAGTTTTTGTTTATGAGTTTTTCCTCGACTGCTAGCAGGTGTTTCTGACTGCTTTTATAGCGGAAATTTCCTCTTCGAATCCGCAAGAAAGGGCGAATTGTTGGGATAGTAGCCACTTCCTCTTTTATATCGTCTGTTAATTCTAGCGCGTGAGAAAAATATATACTCTAGACTTGTTTATATTAGAGCTAAATATACTTACATTAAAAGCTCGGAGCAGACCGACAAACATTTCATAAAAATATGTGTAACAGTGTTTGGACTAGATTATATAGAATTTTTTATTTATTATTTTATTATATTTTGAGTTACAGTTTGTGTAAATGAAAGTATTAATTCAAAAACGTATTAAGCTAAACAGATTAATTTTATATCACCCTTACACTAAAATTGAAAATTTCTTTCAAATCTGGACAAAACTGTTCAAAGGCTTGTTTGATTGGGAAGATTGCCAGTTTGTTTGTTTATTTCTGTGAGCAGATTTCTGTGAGACATATTTTTCTCAAGGAGCTAGATATATGAACTTTGTTCTTGATGCCAGATTTGTAGGGTTTTTTTCAGTTTTTCTGATCCAGCCTATTAACCTTTATCTTCATATTCATTTATTCATATATTTTCATGTACATATCATATTTATTCATATGCATATTTATTCATATATTTTCATATTTCATTTAAATCATGCTGGCATCTTTGTAATATGACCATTTTTTTCAGACGGTATTAAAAAAACACAAAGATCATACCTCCGACAGCAACCAGTAGATATCAACTAAAAGCAGAAATTAAAAATCTTTAATTATTATTAAATTAATAATTTTACTTAATTTTAAAAAAATCCATCTTTCCTGGTCTTATTCCGCTCCAAAACTTATCTAGTGATACAATTTTTTGATGGAGAAATTGGTGGTAAAATAATTCGAAATATAAAGGATCAACTGAAAAAAGACTAAAAGTCTACGTACTGATTTATCATCTCTAAATTTTAGACTAGCCGCCTTTGGCGACCAGCCGGTTCGCCAGTATTACCGCTCGCTACAATTTTCAATTAAATATTTTAAGTAACTGGTCTCTTAAAGGATTCTCAAACAAAACATTTTTAATCTTCAAATTTTGATAGTCATACCAAACTTATATTGTTTAGATCCTTTCGTTCAATTTACTATATATATTTTGCTAATTTGTTGCCGGTAAATTTGTTGCCGGCTAATTTCCGGTAAAACTTCAACTTTAATTAAAAATGTAAATGACGAAATTGCAATTAATAATAAGATATTTTTTAATAAAAACCAAGCATTTTATTTTATTTATCATTTTTATTGTTATTTATTAATTATCATTATTATTGAATATGAGTATTGCAAACAGAATCGCTCGGTATTTAAGTCTTATGTTAACTACAAAATATTTTTCATAGTTTATGTAATATCTCAAACAATAATTCAACAAACATTTCTGAGATTCAGTATAAAATTCAGTTTTTAGTTTTGCTTTCAAAAGGATGGAAATGAAATCAATAATAATATTTTGTTCCTGCTTATAAATATATTTCAAAAATTATGAAGTCTAAATTTAATGCAGTAAGGTATCATATTCTGATAAATATTCTGGACACACCAAATTTGAAATAAATGAATGAATGTTTCTATTTTTCACGATCAACTAAGACTTATTTATGAAGTTTTAAATGTTAAAAATTTAGAAAAACTCAACATTTTCATAATCTTAGGCCAATTAATCTTGAGAAACCTGCGCGCTGATTGGCGTATTTTCTTTGAAGCGATGGATGGAAAATCTAAAATTGTCCTTTTTTTATTGAATAGTGATATTCAAATTTTCATAAATCAGTCAGTTTAAGTGATTGGAAATTAACTCTTAAAAGTCAGTGATTTAGTTGATTGGAAATTAACTCTTAAAAGTCAGTGATTTAGTTGATTGGAAATTAACTCCATGACCACCAAAAAATCTGTGCTTTCTCTTGTGGTGTATGCATTCTCCTTAATATCCGCTCGAATAAAACATCACATACAAAAGTACTGCATAGAACAAACACATCAAAAGTAAACATAACATTTCAATAGTTGCCAAAAACAAAAGAGAGAAAAATGCATTAATAAGCAGACGGTATTTAGAAAAGTACAGATATTTAGACTGGAAAATAAAATTATTTGAAATTAACCACACGCGCAGACGATATTTACAAAAGTAAAAATATTCAAACCTGAAAAGGAAAATATATGAGTTATTCCATCAATAAATGCCATAAGTTTGTTTATATCTTCATTATTTTATGAGTCATTAAACATCAAAATGTGTCCGGGACTAAATAAACACCCTGTATAGAGAGTGTAAAAGATCATAAAATAATTTTTCTTGAATTTATTTTTTAGAAAAAATAATATTTCATATTTGTTTCATTTCCTACAAACACGTGCCGAAAATTATATTTTTGCAGATTTCATTTCCAAAAAGATTTAATTTATTTTTAATTGGAGCTTTAATCAATGTGATGGCAACACTTTGAAAAAAGCTAATTTTTTCCCATGAATGCGAAACGTGCTTAATTTTAATTTTTTACGAAAAAAATTATTGAAAAACATAGTTAAAATATTTATTTAAAAATTCATTAAAAATAGAAATTTAATTTTAAGATTAAAACATTAGTATCATTTAAAAGATAAATTTTTGATCTTTAACTTTATGTAAAAATCTTTTTTGTGCGGTAATATTTTCGGAAGTTATAGCAGAAACACGTCAAAATTTCGCTTAATTTTTAAATAAATAAAATTCTGGTTAAAAATTCGAAAAAATAACCCCCAGGTGCATATTCCCGGCCTCCAAGGTATACAAGTGCCAAATTTGGTAGCTGTAGGTTGAATGGTTTTGGCCTGTAGAGCGCCAACAAATACACACACACACATTAAGCTTTATTATAAGTATAGATAAGCAATAATAATAATAATAATAATAATAAAATGTGTAAATTCAATGTAAAGAATACTGCGTGGAAAATATTCTGATTTCTCAAAAATTATGCATATTTTCGAACAGAAATAGCAAACAAAACATGTTGATGTAGTGAGATAAACAATAATTATCGAATGCTTGCAAAATGGGAATTCAACAAGTAAACCGTTCCTTTTTTTCCATCTACATATTTTTTAAAATAAAAATCTAGCTTACAATTTATGATTATTTTATTTTATTATTATCTGAAAAGAAAATAAATAAATGAAAACTCTTCTGTAAAATTCTTCAAAAGAAATAATTCTTCTCCCATTTAATAATTTTTTTTAAATTAATGATTTACGAGTTAAGAAAGAAAGTTATTAAATCGTTTGGTGTTAATGTAATAATAAAAACTCAAATTCCTTTTAAGCTACATTCAAAAACATAATTTATTCAACAATCACAATAATTTACTATAAACAGGTTTCAATTGTTACTAAATACCCAGTTTCAAAATAAATTTTAATTTTTAAAAACCTTGCAATTTTAAAATTTAAAAAAAATTCTTCATTCAATAAACCAGTTTCTTGTTTTCTTGAAACATTTAAAAATTAACATTTTTACTATTTTAATTTATTACAATCCTTATTTTTCATAATTATGATTTATAAAATTTTTAAGTTTTTCAAAATGTTTGAGATTGTTTAACAGTATATTCTGGAGCAATATATAAATGTTTACAAACAAGCTAAATATAGTTGAAATACAAAAAATAATACTTCAACTGAACTGAAATGGTACTCACCTTGACATAATTTATGATTTTATAACAATAGCGCCTTGTTAACAGAAAAAAATAGAATGCTTATTTAGAGCGAATACAGATCTTTCACTTAAGTTTTATTTGAATAAGTAAAGGTTTTTTGCGGTTAAATAGTAAAAAACTAAAAATTTTATATTAAACTAGTTCCTAAATAAATTTAAATATATTTTGCGAAATTGTCTAAAGAATCTTACTGTCAGAAGAATACAAAATGAGGTATTGTATTTATTGAAATTCTGAATCTAAACTAATCTCCAAGAATGCTATTTAAAGTGCCTTGATATTTAAAAATTTGATTTATTTTTAAGTTAATGGACTGTCGTTACAGATCTGAAGACGACAAGAAAATATTTTGCACTTTCATATTTAATTTTGAATTGCTCGTTTTAATAGAATTTAGCCAAATTAAACATTTAATTTGATCTAAAATGCATGGAAGAATTGTACTTAAAACAACTGACTGGAATTCTTTGAAAGATATATGCTTACAAAAAGTTCTTTTAAAATTATGAAAAATTAAGAGAACTGCTATTTTTTCTATATTATATATACTTTTTTATATATGGTTTAAATTATGAATACTAAATTCACTTATACCTAATAGTACAGTAGGCATTTCAATAATCACTCATAGTAGCTTTTGATAATTGATATAGGCATAATTTTACTAGCTTATAGATACAAATTCGCATAACGCCTTTTATTGTGCAAGTATTCTAGAAAGATGAGAAGAAAATATTTCCATTGGTTTATCTTAAGCTATTAAACAAGTTAAATTGGATTAGAGCATTTTACATCCATATTACAGCATATGAAAAAAAATTTCAAAAGAATTAATCTAGGTTTTAAAAATAAAGTAAAATAGATATTTAAATTTAAAAAAAACATTTTAGTAACTATTGAATATTATTTATATACAGAAATAGATATCTATTAAGAAAATTTCAAAATTAAATTATTGTATGTCCAGTATAAGCGTAATCATATCATCTTGTATGTTTATTTTAAATTTCTATTATTTGAATTGCGAAAGCAAAAGACAGTTTTGAAATGAGTTGTTTTTCTGATAAATAATCGTCTGCAATGTTTTTTAATGATAAAAATTATCATTCATTAAATATTAGTAACGAAAATATGTTTGCCTTTAAAAAGAGTATTTGTTTTAATCTTTTTATACTTTTTATCAACTCTTATGACATAAAAAAAAACCATTCTAACTTATAACAATTTAAAATAGCATATTTTATTTTTCCTTTTACTTTGTTAATTGTTACATTAATTATCAGATTATGATATTTCAATTCAAAGGCTTGTAGAATGCTAAGTAATTTTTTTATAAAAGAAATAAAAAAAATCTGTTTAAAAAATTCCAAAATTGAATGTTTTTAATAAATATATAGTATTTCCACACCAAGCGTAATCGAATCATTTTCCATGGTTATTTTAAAATTCTATTATTTCGCTTACAGATACAAAAGACAGTTATGAAGTGGTTTGTTTTCTGATAAATGTTCGAGTTTATTATTCTTTCTTGATAAAATTTCTCATTCAAGGTTAAATATATATTCTAGCTATTGAAATATTCTTGAACAAAAAAGTATTTGATTCGCAAACAAAAAAAAATCGATTCCTTTGTGTATTTTACCAATATGATGCAAAAAATTGAGAATTACAGTAACAGATAACGCCTTCAAATATTACGTTCTACTTTCACTTTAAGAAATGTTCAATTTTGTAAATTATTTTAAGCGTTAAAAAGAATTTTTAAAAATGCGATTTTATAAATGTGTAATAAAACTGAGTATATTTTTTATACCAAATGCCTGGATGTCAAAACAAAAAAACAGCAAAAGTATAAGCTGTGGAATAAATGTTTTAAGTAATAAAAATTGTGCCAATTTGTTTAATATATTTCAGTCTTTAATTAATGCTTCAAAATTTTCATTCTTTTGATATTTAATTGTCATTGTTGTAATGCTTTTATAACGAAAGACTGATTTTGATTTCCAGATTTTTTTACTAAAAAACATTATTACCTGTATTTTTGTACATCGATAAATTATATATTTAAAATAGGTTTCTTATTTAAAACTTTAAAATTGGGAACATTTTTCTCCGGCATTCCTTGCCTTTCTCTCTAGGAAACGACACTTCGGCTCGGCCCATACCACCTCGATAATGTTAAAATCTGGGGATTGGCTTGATCAATCATGGAGGGTCATTTTACAACAGGAGAATTAGTTCTGGATGTGCTTGAGTTGATGCTTCAGATTATTATCCTGTTGGAACATAAAGCAAGCCAATTGCGTGTACGCGATGTTTCTCAAGGATGTCTACATACTGAAATCCATGCATGATTCCCTGTATCCGAGGTACATGCCAAGGAGAGAATCGCATCTCCAAACCATATTTCCTCACCTGCTTCATTGCAGGAATCAGGCTTTTTAGTCAATACGAGTGTGTTATGGACGACGAATTCGCTAGATCCCATCTGTACAAAACAACATGTATTTGCTTTCATCACTCCTTGTTACACATTCTTTCTTGGTCCAATCCATATGCGCCTTGCGATAGTCGGTCTCTTGATGAGGGTCTATCATTCAGTCCAGATGCTGGAAATATACGCCTGGCAGTACAAATAGAAGGATTCGAGTTTTTTTTTCGGGTGGGGGGAGGTTACAAAGCGATTGGGTTGGGCTTCAGTTTTGGGGGTTGTGATTTGTCACAATCGCAAGGGATTAATACCGGATCATAATTCTGGAATATGCAGGAAATGGCACTATAATCGTGACCTATAAGCTAATTTCTAAACTATTAGAACTAAGCATATACTTTCGGTTGAAAAAATGCTCTAGGAGCAGTAAAGAATTGCTTTTTATGTTGTTTGATTCTATGAATGCATTACTCAAAGAATTATGAATAATAAATTTTTATACGGGCCTACATCTTATTAAATAAAATTAATCATACAATCCATTCCTAGCGACCAGATTGTTCACCTTTATAGCCTTTTGGGGCTGTTAAATGATTTATATGAAAAGTATTTTTCAGCAGGTTTGATAATGTCAGGCGAGATTGGCGCGTGAAAGATGTACGTCATGTCGAAAAGACATGACGTACAGTGAGGACGTCCGGACTTCAGAATCTTCAGCAATCATTCCTGATCAACCCATCGCTTCAATAACTTCGATATTACACTCTCCGATATATTGAATTGTTTTCCAAGTTTAAAAAAACAGTTGGACCTTCAGCGCGTCCATTAATTGTGACTTCCTGTTGCTGAATGGTCATCGTAAAACCTCAATATCAGCAAAAATAGAGGAAAGTCAATTGTCCAAACGCTTATACGGAAAATAATACATAGAACTGATAGATAGACATCACTCCAAATGTGGTGTAAACGTTGTTAATTATTACTGTAGTTACTTGTAATTATATTTACGGTATTTCCAAAAACGTGAAATCGTCATTTAAATTCGATCCAGAAGCTTAAAATAGTTCCTGACAACACTGGAAGAAAATATATTCAAAAAACATGAGCTTGATACTTATTTTGACCGTTACAGTATAAAAAAATTTTCTCCTCTGAAATTTGTTTTCGTAAAATGAAATGTATAAGACAATAAATAAATAAATAGCGGTCTTTGAAAGGTTTAAAAAATCAGTGAGGATTATTAAATTATTCCTATATGATAAATACATAATAAAACATTTTTATATTTCAAAATTTGTTTAAATGAAATTCGAAAATTGCCATTATTGCATAGAATCTCCTAAAATTAAAGCAAGATGTGAATTTGCCACCATTCGTGGAGTAAAGTGTTGGCAACCCTATTTAAAAAACCATTTGACAGCTGATAGTTTAGGAGCGTAAAAATGGAGCATTACACAATAGAACAGCGTGTTAAATCAGGATTTCAATTAAATAAAAAACACAGTTTTATTTCTTTAAATTGTTATATTTTAATTGAATTGTAAAGTATACAAGATAGGGTTATATATGAAATAACACATAGAGCAAATAACCTCCACGGCTTTGCTGGTACATACGCACTCTTTTGTCGAAATTTTCTACGACCATTTTGCATAGAGATGGCAACACTTTATTACTTGAATGGTGACAAAATCAAATCTTGTATTTATTTTGGGACATCCTTTATAACAATCGCAGTTACTTCAAAAATCATTCACCTTTTAATAAGTTTTCGTACAGTCATAATTAAAATTCAAAAGAGTGCTCAGGTATTATCGATGTCCGATAATACTCGTATGTAAAAATATAATTAATTAATCAAAGTTAAAGTTTTGACAACTGATCATAAGATTAGCAGCATAAGTAAGCATCGTTGTCTAAATTTAAAATGCAGTTGTAAATAACCGATAACAAACAGGTCATCCAGTCTGGAATACTTTTAAAAAAATTTAATCTGAAATGCGTGGGGGAAAAAATCTATTTTGAAAATTAAAGCGATTAATTCCGGAACATAATTCTGGAATATGTTAAGGACATGGCACTATAATCATGGCCTAAAAGCTGATTTCTAGACTATTAGGATAAACTATATATTTTCGATTGAAAAACTATTCTAAATGTAGTAAAGAATTGCTTTTTATTGATTCTATTAATGCATTACTCAAAAAATTAAGAAATAATAATTTTTTATACACTCTTTCATCTTATTAAATATAATTAAGTATACCAGCCGCTCCAGGTGACCAACTTGTTTACCCAGTTTATTTCCTTTTTAGGCTGTTAAGCAACGACTATGGAATCATTCTTTTAAATTTCATTTGTTATTCTGTACGACTGAAATGCATGAGATATTCAATGAATCAGTCTACTATAAATTACTACAGATATATATTAAAAAGTGTTTAAACTACAAAACAAAAGCGGAAGTGAAAATTCTATTTTGGAATTAATGTCTAAGGAAAGCATTTGTCATTTTTTATCTTGACTTAACAGTGGAAAAGAACACTACAGAATGTTTAGATGGATTAGTCTGAGTTTCATTATAACATTAAAATGTATAATATAAAAATATTGTACCATTAAAAAGATTTTTTTTTTAATTTTAGTATAATTTTTTGTGAGATAATAGTTTTCTAAGGCATGATCATTAATTTCCGTAGGTGATTACCTATCTAATGAAAGCTAAGTCTATATTCTCGTTCAATTAAACTTTCTGTTTGATGCTTTTTCCTTGATTTCTTTTACATCTTCTTTCCTCTGACTGAATAGAGTTTTTAGTGACATGACGAGCTTACTCCAGAGAAATTCTAATAAAATTTTGCAACTCCATTAATTAACGAAGCGTTCAGTTAAAGGCAGCTGCAAAAATATTTAATGAAGCAGTCTAAAGTGTTCATACAGCGATTTGTTTACATTTGACTGTTGCTATTCAATAATCGTTATCTTTAATTACAATAAAAATGAATGTGTGTGTGTATGTGGTGGCGCTCTATAGGTTAAACCATTTGACCTAGAGCTACCAAATTTGGTACATATATATTTCTGAGATGAGACTGTGTACCTCGGTGCAATTTGCTTGGAAATTTTATTTAAAATTTTAATTAATTAAAAATTAAACGAAGTTTTGGAGTTATTCCCCGATAACGCATGAAAATATTGTAACACCAAAATGATTTTGCATTATCTTACGATTGAAAAATATTATGTTTTCATATATATTATTGGCTTAATTTATAAATAAAGTTATATTTTTGATGATTTAAAAAAATATTTTAATCATGTCTTCTAACAATTTATTTTAAACAAAATAAAAATGAAATTTAACCTGCATGGCAAAAATAAGCTTTTATCAACGTGTTGCCGTCACGATAAAAGTTCAAATTAAAAGTTTAAGTCAACTCTTACTGCAAACTAAGCCTAGGAAAGTGTAATTTTGAGCATGTGTCTAAGAAATTAAATAAATATGAAAAAGTATTTTCTTTAAAAAATGGAAAAAAAAGTCTTCTGTGATCTTTTAAAAAAAATCTATATTATTAATTTAATTATTCAATTTTATTTAAGGCAAACATCTCTACTTATAATAAAGATGAATGTGTGTGTGTGTGTGTTGGCGCTCTGCAGGACGAAGTTAAGCTTAAAAATTAAGCGAAATTTCGACTCTTTTTTACTATGACTGACGGAAATATTATTGCTCAAAAGTGATTCTTACAACAAGTTATTTAAAAAAATTATCTTGTTATTATGCTTTAACCTATAAATTAAACTATTATTTTCAATGAATTTTCAAAAATATTTTAAACATATATTTCTACAATTTATTTCGCATAAAGTGAAAATAAAATTTAACCTGCACGAGCACATTACGCGCCAAAGGGAAAAAATTAGCTTTTATCAACATGCTTCCCTCATATTGAGAAAAGTTCAAACTGAAAGACTAAATTAACTTTTCTGCAATGAAAATGTGATGTTCAGCACGTGCTTCAATAAAAAAGAATAAATATGAAATGTGATATTTTCTAGAAAAAATGAATACGAAAAAAATATATATATTTTTGTGATGTTTTATAATAATTGCATTATGAATTCAATAATTCAGTTTTATTTAAGGCATACACAATTTCATATATACAGGATATCCATTCTAGTCTGGCCCAACATCTAATGTCTAAAACTTTATTATTTGGCGTATGTATCTGTTAAAAATAGTTTAAATGAAATAAATCATTATATTTCATGTAGTTTGAATCACTAAATGTTCTGGTAAATTACGAATTAAAATTTTTTTTTACTGATCTTTTGTTTTGTGAATAATATCCTTTGTTTGATAAAATATTTTGTGACATTAAAATTTAAAAAAAAAAATCTGAAATCTTTTGAAATTAAAACCGACTGACTTAAAATAATTTTTAATGTCTATATTCTATAAAAACACGCGATTTTAAACCTCTCCATCGACCGTCTTGGAAAAAAATACGCCAGCGCTACACATAACTTTCTTCAAAACTTGTTATCTAAAGTGATGAAATTGTTGATTTTCTTAAAATAAAGATTCTCAAGGCTTTATAACTCTGTCAGGAAAACTTTATAACTCAGTCGCAGAAAATTGAAACTTTAGATTGTTAAGATAATTTTAATAAATGTGATTTATAGGATCGAAGAACTGTATAAGATTTATTGATTGAAATAAAATAAAATATTACTTACCATTTTTAAATCTTTTTGAATGTAAAACTGTATTTTATGATGAATCAATTTTTTATTGTGTAATTTGCATAAATTATTAAAAATAATATTCCATGGTACACATAAGATTACAATGCCGAAAGATTCGATTTTCTGTAGTTTTCTGTAAATTGCTTTTAAAAAATAATTTTGGTTTTAGCAAAAACATTTTCGTATTTATTGAAGTTTTATATCTTCCATTTAAAATTCAAATTCAAATCTTACGGCAGCTGATAGAAATTTAGATACATACAGTATAATGAACAAAATGGCTTACTATGATAGTATGAGTTATGTAACTATCAAAGTTAGAAGCTTAAAAATATTTTGTTGAAGAAGCTATTAAGAGACCAAATTACATAAAATATTTAATTAAAAATTTTAGAGTGGCAATAATCCTGGCTAACCAGTTGCAAAAAGCAATTTCTGTACCACGCACTTTAAGGTTTTGTATATAAAGTAAAATATTTTTTCACATTGAAGCTGGGTATATACAATGACTTCTCACCACGCTAATGGA
Source organism: Argiope aurantia (assembly GCA_026543865.1). Taxonomy (NCBI): domain Eukaryota; kingdom Metazoa; phylum Arthropoda; class Arachnida; order Araneae; family Araneidae; genus Argiope; species Argiope aurantia. Next base: position 59,864 of record JAPMOR010065813.1, read on the forward strand.
GTATTAGTATTCTAAAATTAACTTTTGTTTCAAAATTTAACAGCAATGACATGGCGTGGAGCGGAATATATTATATATTATATTTAAAATAATCCTCAATTCATCTTAGCACAATCACTTACTAAGTAATCTCATTGCCATGCCATTACTCTATTCATCTATTATGTCCGGAAGTTAAGAACTTTGAATTCAAGCACCCCATGACACTCCCCACAAAACGGCAGTGGATAGTTGGTTATCTAACCTGACATAGTTTCCATTCATCCATTCGCTATTTTGAATGAGTGCCAGGAATGAGACGGAAGAAGTTTGGAGTGGATAGAGAGGAGATGGGACTTATCATGTGCTCTAGAAAAACAATCAATAAGAGACGTTGAATGAGTCGAAATCTGGTTTAGAGTACCCATGAATGACTGTCTTAAATGAATGTAATAAAAAAAATGGAGTGGAATGCTACTGTTTCGTTGATGTGAAGTGGAATGTTTGTGAATGATCGAATTAGAATTTTTAAAAAAATTTCACTCTTCTGCAACCAAAATTGACTGAATTATGAAGTTCCGATCGACGATACCATCGAAGAAATGTGGTGTTCCTAGAGGTGGCAAATGAAATGATCTAAACTAGTGATATTCTATGAGTTGGTCAGTTTTGAAATCAGAAAAGTGTAAATTTCTTTGTTTACATCGTTAGTTCAGTAGATTTTTTTTTGTAATCTATCATATATGAGATCGAAATTCTGTCGAATTATAGAGAAATAACTGGACTGTAGAGAATCATTAAGATGTAACAGAATATTGATATATTTTTCTACGAGTGGGTAATAAACTAACAATATATTCAAGAAAAAAATATGTTAAGGCGTTGAGTAGGAGCAAGTTAAATAGACAAATCATTGACTGAAAGAGAGTTTCAAGTTTTAACAAGAAAGAATGACTCATCATCAAGCAACATTGCATTTAATGCGTTGGACTAGTGGGAATGTCGGAATAAGAGTATTGGAGTAGAGAGAGTCTACTGTGTGTTAAAAGTATTTTATTAAATAAAACATTTTTAGAAAAGATTTTTGAAGATTAATTCCTGGCATGCGGTTAATGGCATCTGAAAATCGAATTTGTGTTTTAGACGCGATTTTCAAAACCACTTCAAATAAAAAAAATTTAAAAAATGTGACACAGAACTACACTAGTCAATGTTTTTAAGTCAATGTGTTTTTGAGTTCTCGCGATTACATGTTTCTGAAAGTACAGACCACAAGACAGTCAACCCCTCTTTAGATTTGTCTCACAATTTGATAGGTGTCAGCACCGTAGATTTTAAATACCTGTACTGAATCTTATCTCTCTAGTTATCATCGTTTTGTAGTTACGGTGTTAACTTAATTCGAACAGTCGGACAGGCAGACTTTTCCAGAATGGATTTTACACAGAATTTGATGAGAATCTACAAATTTTGCAAGCATTCTTCAGAAAACTGTAAAAGTTCCATCTTTAAGAAAATCATGTGTACCGTGGTATATAAATGCGAGCAATATCTTAGCATTTAGCATAAATTGCAAACATTGTATATGTTTTTTATGAGAATTTGAATGAATCCAAACAAGAATAAATGATGGTTTCCCTTCGATGGATCAAAATTAATCTTTATACGGAGAAATTTTCAATATAAATTAATAATTATATTTAACTGAATAATTTCAATGCTTCACCAGAATAAAGTCTTTATTTTATACTAGTTGATAAATTCGGCATTCATGTTTAAATTTAGTTTCATAAGACGCTAATTTTTTTCATGTAAATAAAATTATAGGTAAACAAATAAACGCATTTTTGAAAGCACATACTATATTTTAAATGCAAATAATATTTCTATTTAAAATATTACAATCTATAAAATCTTATTATCGCCTGTAACATTAATATTAATTAAAATGCGAATATCGTGTGCACCAATCAATTCCTATAGATTGTTCCGATATTTTTTTAAAAATCGTTGGATTCTAATGTATATTTGCGTGTGTGTAAAAGAAAAAGAAATATACATAATTTTATGTTGTACAGTTTTTGATTATATGCAATCTTTTAAAATATTTTTGTAATTTCTAACCCTAATTTAAACAGTATCAATACACTAAAATTTTTGAAAAATTCATTAAAATTACAAAAATAGTCGTACTGAAATGAAATTTATGCCAATGAAAAGCTTATTCAAATTTTAGGCTTAGGGGAAAGCTTATTTTTCAAAATTTTTGTGTAATGATACATTTTAATGTTAAGGTGTGGAAATGTAAAACCATTTTACCCTTATTTCATTCCCTTTAGAGGGCTATAGAAATGTTTTTAAAGTGCAGTTTATCCTTCTAGATGCTAAGGAACATGTAAGTCAAAATTTGTTTGATTTGATTAGTGTGAAATTGTATAAGTTCAAATAAATAAACCAAACGAACATACAATTTTATTAGATTCTTAAAGAATTATACAAAATCAGCTGGAGAGGTCTCCCCAAAACTTTCTCGCATACATTTTAATAAACTTGTCAACCTAAGCATTGCCTTACGTACGCCTTTGACGTACAATAATTACGAAAAATTAACCTTTGGTATTAATAAATGTCATGAATTCAACAATTTTACAGAATATATCGTGTCACCCTTGACGAATTATTTATCGATCAATCCCTGGCATGCTGTTAATAATATCCAAAAATCAAATCTGTGTTTTAGGCACATTTTTCTCAAATATTGATACAAAAATTTGACACAAAACTGCACTTGTAGCTACAAAATTCCACACCATATTTCATATATTTAAGTCACTGCGTTTTTTAATTACAGCATTTACATGTTTCTGAAAGTACAACAGAAAGTCAACTCGTAGTTATATTTGTCCCAAACTCTGACTGATGTCTACACTATAGATGTTACATACGTTTGCCGAATTTTATTTATCTAGCCCTATTCATTTTATAAATATCGTGTTAACTTATAATCGTAGAACTGGACAAATTTAATAAATTTAATAAATATTTTCAAATTTGGGATGCTTGGATTTGAAATCTGGTATGCGAAATATTTATTAAATTTAATAAATTTAATAAATATTTCGCATACCAGATTTCAACCGTTTGGTTCAAAGCATTTTTGAGTTATCTTTGTCACAGACAGATAAACGGACATTTTCCAAAAATGTGTTTTTCGAACTCAGAGAAGTCTAAAACGTTGCAATTCGTAAAAATATCGAGTTCGATTTTTTTTTTTTGATGATTACTGTACTTTCTTTATACTACGTATACGAGAACTAAGAAAAAGAAACCCTAAGCACTACTTCTGGAGAAATTATTAAAATGTCTTAAAATATCTGTAATATTTTTATATAGCAATAATAGCGATATTAAAGTCAACATAACATTTCTTACAAATGGAAGCATAATTTTTAAATAATAGCAAATCTTTATTTAATAATCAACAGCTAATCTTTATTAGGTATGCAGTAGTAATGAAATTTGTTTATTAATCTTTATTAAATAATCAACAATCATTCCCTAAAGCTGTTCATCATAATGCGAGCAAAATGTGAATAAACTCTTCTAAGCGATTCGGATTTCTATAGCTTACGATCTATTTATGAATTCACTTTTCTTTTCTTTTTTTAATGGAGATCCTAAGGAATCGCTGCGCTAATTTTCGAGCTGTTGCAAAGGGGAAGAACGTCAGACAAGCATTTACCTATAAAAATTTGCCACTTAAATTTTCTGTCCAGTGATATTTAGCGTTCCATTGTTAACATTCAACACTTCGACTTCATTTTAAATTCAGATTTTGCAGTTGTATTTTTCCGTAGCAGAAACAAAGGCTTACAGCTACTGAATACGGCATGAGATAGCCTCTTACGCAAAAAAGAGGCTCAATCTGAAATTCCATATATCCGTATTAATTTTTTTAAGGAAAAACCCAAGAGTTTTAGACTTAAATCATGAACGATGTATCATTTTTACTTTCTCTTACACGCTGTATAGAGAAATTATAGTAATCGTCAAAAAATTCGCACTCGAGGTTTGGATGAATCTCCACGTTTTAGACCTCCCCGAGTTCGAGGAGAAAAACATGTTTAGAAAATATCCGTCTGTCTGTCTGTGACAAAGATAACTCAAAATCGATTTGATATAGACGAATGAAATTTGGTACACAGACTTAACACCAAATTTCTAGGTTTCTATGAAATTTTGTGTAAAATCTGTACAGAGGAAGTCCGTCTGTTCGACTGTTATAATATAAGTTAATATGATAATTAGAAAACGAAGACAGCTACATAGATTAAAATTCGGTGAACAGATTTAACATCTATAGCGTAGACGCCTTCTTCTTCCAGTATCGAAATGTTGAGCGAAATCCAACTTGGGATTGACTGTCTGTCGGACTGTACTTTCAGAAACATGTAAACGCGATATTTCAAAACCGCAGTGGCATATAAGTATATTAAATTTGGTTAGGGATTTTGTGATTACAAGTGTAGTTTTGAGACAAATTTTTGTTTCATTCGGTTGAGAAAAATGCGTATAAAACATAAATTCAATTTTAGGATTCTTGTAATTGCATGCCAGGGGTTAATTGACAAATAACTCGCCAAGGATGACACGATAGAGTAAGTAAAAATAATAAATTCCTGCCAAAAGTTAATACTTCGTAACTATTGTACGCCAGTACCATGTAAGCCGTTTTCTGGCATGACAAGTTTATTACAGATTATGCGAGAAATTTTGTGAAGAACTCTCCCTATATATATATAAAGATTTCGAATCCTGCCGGCTAAATAATATGTAACATATTTTGTTTGAAGCAGAATGCAGGTTCGAAGCAGTGAAGAGACTTTATAGTTTTAATTTCGTTTTATTCTTTCTCGGGAGGCAAACATAATTATTTACAAGGAGGCGCAGTGCGGCACAAAAGCAGAAAAGGCAAAAGGGGCAAAAAGAGACGAACAAATGATCACTAGTCTTAAATAACATAGGATTTCTGGCCATTCGCCAATTCAATACACGTGGTGACCTTTGACACCTTTTGAAGGGTACAGAAGATATCACTTTCATTTGATGCGTATTACTGATGGCGCATTATTTTTACAAAGGGATTAATTAAACCGAAAGTGGAATTGGATCAAGAAATAAGAGAATATTTTAGAATGAAGTTATGATGGGCTAAATTAAAATAAAGTTTTGGAAATTAATTTGGATTAAATAAAGAGTTTAAAATATCATTATAT
>JAPMOR010065813.1:65518-166752 GCA_026543865.1 Argiope aurantia
TCAATTTAATTTTCCATTTCTATACATTTTGACTTTCTCAATTTGTTTATTATTTATTTCAAGTTGATTTCCTATTTCAGTAACTTTGTAAAAATGTATATACTTATTTTATTATTATTTTCTAGCAACCAGCCGGTTCGTCGGGAATACTGATTATTTTTTAATTTCAGATAAATCGTTCAGATACAACTTCATGCTTATGATTTCTCCAAAGCGATAAATATTAAAACCGCGTTATTTTAGTTGTCTTGCTTAAATTCTGTTTATTGTATGAATGAATCATTTTAATGGAGACCAGTTCCATAATGTCACTGCGCTATTAAAGTTCCGATTCGTCTCTCTTCTAAATTTCCTAATATTGTAACTTCAATTAGTAATTTTTTCCTTCGTCTTATAAACTACATAGATAACCTACTTTTTTATAAACTGCTCAGATATTAAACAGTATCCTTTTTCTTTAGATTACAACAAAAAAAGCAATGAAAGCAGTTTGAATTTCAACTGCTCGGCTTTAGGATATGAACAAGAACCGAAATTTTGCTTGTATTCTACAGTAGCTTCGAAGAAAATTATCCCAGAAAATATATTTTATATCATTTTAAAATTAAGAGTTTTACCTTTTAAACGATATCAATTTCCTTTCTTTACAATTTTGTTCATTCGATATTATTTTTTTTAAACATTAGCATAGACTTTTCTTAAATAAGAAAAATTATATGTAATATTTCTTTTCAAATCAACTTTATAATTTTGAATTATTCTTCCTTTATTCTTTTACATTTGTCTTTTATGTTAATACATGTCTTTTTGATAAGATTTGTTTGTTTAAAAAATGTTTTAACGATGATCAAAACAAAACATAAATGTAACTCTCAAATCCAAAAGATGACTTAGAAAGTAAAGCTTTCGTGGGCAAAGGAAATATTTTGTACTAAACGAATTAAAATACATATGAAGAGCTGTTGCCAGAGCACATAAACAAAATTATATGAGAAAGCTTTAGAACTACAGACGATTAACAAATTGTATCAGGAAAACTACTGATTTACTTCCTTTTCATGATTTTTATTAATGGAAAATTAATTATTTAATTAATTGTCCCTCAGAATGTTCTTTAATCCTTTCTTATATTTCAGCATTTATGAACGAAATCTGCAGTACTAACATAACAAATATTTCAAACTTATAGAGAAAATCAGCTATCGGCGGTTTTAAAATCGTCTGCTTCAATATAATTGTTGATATTATAATAGCAATTACAAAATTTTCAAACAATAAATGGATTTTGTTTCAGTGCTGCAAATAGAAAAATATAATTCTAAAAATGGATAAACAAAAAAAATAGGAACTGCAAAGGATAAAAAGGTTATAATATTCTATTGAAAAGTAACTTTAACGTTAAAAGAATTGCAAATGAAAGGATTTTAAACCAGGATAATCATCTCATAGTAATTATGTTTTTACTTTTTTGCATATGACTTCTACTCTAAATAATTACCAACATTTGATTTGATATGTGATAGGTATTATATTTATAATTTTTAAGAGTATTTTTTAATATAAATTATATTACTCTCATAAATACTAAAGTTCAATGAAATTTATTGGAAAATTTGCAGTCAATTAATAAAAAGTTAATTTTTAATTAATAAAAGAGGCAGGGATAATACATTTCAGCAAGCCTGATTTATCAGCTTTTATATTCATAATTAGCATAAATTTATTCATAGGTTTTTAACTTTTGCCGATCATAAGTTCATCAAAATTTCTAGAGTAATCTTAGATTCAATAAATTTAAGTGTGGATATGAGTCTAAATGATGACTTAAATTCTACTTCACTCTTTCATATAGATTCACATCACGAATTGGAGAAAGATAAGAAAAAAAGTTACTGAATGACAAGTCTATCTAGTCCTGTAGAAACTTCAGGAACGTTTTTAAGTACTTTATAGTGTTATAAATAAGGATAACATTCCTTAAGATAAGTGCTTTCCCCTTCTTTTGGGACACAGTACTTTTTGACTGTTTTTTTTCAATACATTTTATGTTTTACACTTTATCAGACACAAAATGAAATATCACCAGAAATTTAACCTTTCCGAACCTCTTCGAAACCGTAATTCTGGGCTGCACTTTCTCGTCGACCTAGAAAGCAGTCACTTCACTTCCTCGTCTGCGGATGTAGGGCAAAGGACTTTTCCCGATACCCGTTCTTTGGGTGGCCCCGAGCGGTGTACCAAGTCAAACTGGAATCCAGCATCAGAAACACCCGACAGTTTCCCAAACAAAATGGAAATTGCCTCAAAAGAGGTTAAAAACGAAGGTCGTTTCGGTCGATCGCCATTTACCTGAGAATGATAACTTTCTTCTTCGATTTCTAATTTGGCCCCACTTCCGACATTCAGAAACGGTTTGGGTTTGTTTTTTCCCCCGAATCACAGCGATTCTCACACAATATACATTTTTTTTCTTTTAGTTTTTCGCATTCGCATATTAACTATTGTACTTATCAAACAACTCGACCACAAGATTTTGATAAATCTCGACATTTTAGAAAATTCTGTAAAATAATAATAAATAAAATGAAGCATTATCTGTTTAAGCGAGCACGATAAACCAGAAACACTTCCCAAGCGAGTCAAGTTACAAGAAATTATAATTTTCTTCCTCGGTTTTTAAATTTGTCTCCACTTTTGTTATTCAGAAATACAGTTTGATACATTAGATATTCTGCAACAATAAGTGTTTTTTTTTTATTATTATCTTTAAAAAAATTACTGTACTCATAAAAAAAAACTTTTAAGTACTCATTTAAACTTTTAAAAAAATTCCTGTATTTTTTAAGTAAAAATTATGAAGTGAAAAAAGCATTGAGATAGACAAATTTGAATGACAGACTAGCAAGTGTACTCTCCCCAAAGCTGTCTCGTATGCTCTCTGATGAAAGCATGGAAGAAAATTATTCCAGAGAATACTCTGCATGGCATTGGCGTATAATAATGGCTAAGAAATATTTACTTTTGACGTGAATTTAGCATTTTTATTGAACCCATCGTGTCAAACTTGGCGAGTTTTTTGACGATTAATTCCTGGCATACAGTTAACAGTATCTGAAAGTCGAATTTACCTTTTAGATCCGTTTTTTCTCAAATGATTGAAAGTAAAATTTGACACAGAACTACGCTTGTAGTCCCAAAATCTCATACCAAATTTGACATATTTAAGTCATTGCGTTTCTGCATGTTTCTGAAAATACAGACCGACAGATGGTCAACCTCCTTTTGGAATTCTCAAAATTCGACAAATATCCAAACTGTAGATGCTAAATCTGTGTACCGATTTGATGACAAAAAAATTTCAACGAGCTGAATATATGAAAGTCAGTATGTGCTTTTTTATTTAATTAATCAAGAGATTTTCTGTATGATTATTCATGGATATGTAAAGTTAAAAATACAACATGCTAGATAAATGAAATCTGGTGCATTTAAATATCATTGATATGTAATCTTGCCATCGAAACCTTAAACCGGAATCACTTTTTGAATTCAATCGGTCAAAGAAAAGAGGCTCAAATGCAAACTTAATTCCTTTCACCGTGTTACGAAGCTTACCACAAAATAATTTATTCCTTATCACCTGTATAATGCTAATAGCAACTAGGTTGATGGAGAAAAAAGAACGAACTAATATTTTTGTTGTTTAAAATGCCTTTTATAGAAAAAAAAAAGGTGCATATCAGTATGTGTGGTGTGTATATTATATACTGATAATAATTTGAGATTTTTCCTGTTACAGAAATAATATTTAAAAACTGCAAAAGCACTAATTTTCCTTTCTTTTTTCACATAGTCATTTTTAGCAGTATATTGAAGATATTTATATACAAACTTGAAATAGTTTCTTAGAATTTTTTTCGAAAACTCTCTTAGGTAATAAAGGTATAAGCCTCCCGCTCCCTCATAAGAATTCAGGACTTTCAAAAATATCACTTTGCCATGAACTTCGAATGCTCCGATTTTTATCTTTCGAGTTCCTCGCATGAGCGTCTTATGCTTGATAATGTAATAAATAAAATCAAGTAGGCATTTTGTATGCCATTTTATTCATCGATTAAAGCACAGTTTACATAGAGAACTACAATTCTAGTACCAAGATCATATGCAGATTTTATCTAACTCGCATTTTTGAGTTATTGCATTTACATGATGTAAATTTGCAAACAAATGGAAGATTAACTCTGAGATGGTTCTGATTCAAAAATACGGATCTATTATACAGATTTTAAAATTGCGCACCAAATTTTATTCATCTAGCTCTTTACGTTTTCTGGTTACTATTTCACGTGCACTAGCAACACACAGATAAACTTTCTGTGAATGTTCATTCAAAATTTTAAAAAATAACTACAAATTTTATATTAATACTACATACTGAATTTCATCATTGTAAACTGATATATTTTTGAATTTCACAGACACCTAATTTCCGTAAGTGTTTTCGGACGAATGGAGGTCTGAAACGTGGAAAATCATCAAAATTTTGAGCAATTTTTTTATAGATTTTTTTTTTACAAAAATTTATCTTAAATATTCGAGAAAGCAAAAACTCTACAAATAACTAACCCATTATTTTCTTTATATAAAAAATTATATAAATCATAATAATAAATTTTATTATTTCAAACGCAAAATATCTTAAAGAATGTTTCTTTTCAATAATGGTTTTCAAAGGAAAAAATTGAACTAATTAGGAAAAACTAGAAATATGAAAGATATTATTACATTATTTATTAATTTAAATTATAGTAGCGGCGTCAAAAATATTAATTTTGCTTTGTCGATTGTCATGATTTTTTTCAAAAAAGCACCCAAAATCATAAAATTAACGTTAAATTTTATGATTTTTTTATTAATATTAATTTAATATTCTTACGCCTTCTATGTTTATTGTCTAAAAATACTTTCCAACTGTATCTCGAATCTCATGACATCATAGTGCCATTTTGAAAGTTAAGAATCTATGTTCAGTTTCATGTTATCTGTTCGGGTTATATAATTTCACTTTCTGATTTCTCATGCAGACTTAACCGAATATGTGACAATTAACCGAATTCTTTTGCCTTAAATTTCAAATATCAAAGGAACCTCAAGATTAAATATTTAATGAAACAATGAAATCGATTTGTGTTTAATTGCAAAAATGTTGATAGAAAATTATGTAAAAAAAAAGTTTTGAAATTCTGGAAAAAAATTAAGCAATTAAATTATTATCCAAAAAAAAATGTTTTTTTGGCACATAAGCATGAGATACGAGCAACAATATGTTCAAGAGTTATTGTAGAAACACATTAACAGAATAATTTTTATTTAATTAGAATTTTAATTAAGATTTCATAAAAAAACGCCTGGGAAAACTAGTTTCTAATTTTCAAAATATATCCAATATCAAATTTGGTAGCCTTTTGTTTAATGGTTTATCCTACTGAGTACCAATTCACGTATATATATATTTTTTCATCATTAATAAATATTCAATTACAATACAATTTTTAATTAATTAGAATTGTAATTAAAATTTAAAAAAAATCTTCACTAAATACAAGTTTCTACATTTCAAAATATATGTATACCAAATTTATGTAACCCTTAGTCTAGTGGTTCATTCTACTGAGTGCCAATTCGCGCATACTATTATTATTATCAATAAATATTCAATTATAGTACAATTTTTAGTTAGTTAGAATTGTAATTAAAATTTCAAAAAAATGTATCTAAATACAAGGTTTCTACATATTAAAATATATGTGTACCGAATTTGGTATTTCTTAGTCTAATATTTTATCCTACTGAATGCCAGTTTACGCATATGCATTTATTATTATAAATATTCAATTACAACACAATTTTTTAATCCGAAATATTCAATTTACGTTTCAGTTATAATTATACATTTTTTTCTATTTATAAAGTTTGTAATTTTAAATTCAGGAAGTAAATTCTTTATATTTAAATTACATGTCAAATTGTTAATTTATGACGTTATTTAAATCAATTTTATCAGCCTTCTTAGAATGACACAGTTATTTATGAGAAGATTCCGATGCAAATCAATCAAGCGGCACAAAATGAATTGATTTGAATCAATATGTTGAATAATGACCTGTTTCCCCGTAATGTCCATTATTAATTTCCCTATGGGTAATAGTCAATTGTAAGATTCGAAATGTTAAAATAGTTTTGCTTTAAATAACTATTTACTTTAAATACCTAGTCCTAATTACTTTATTTATGTAGAAAAAAAATAAAGCGTTTACAAGATAATAAAAAGAATATTGAACTTATTTTTGATAGTGATCAACTTATTTTTGAATCCTACATGTTATCCAATTCGACATATTTCTGAACACAGGCATTTAGAAGTTAGAATTTGAACCATACACAGTCTAGAATATTATTAAACGTGTGTCCATCATGTGGAACAATTTGAAAAATAACTGGAGGAAGAAGACAGAGAAGAGAAGATGTAGAGGAAGAAAGAAGTGCAAATACAAATTAAAGTTCTTTATTTGAGTAAAATTATGCATTCTTTTCCTATACGATTCTATGATACAAAATTGTCATAATTTTTGTTCTGACAATAATTTCTTCATGCATATTTTTATTTATTCTTGTCTTCTTATGCTTTATAAATAATAATGCTTATTTCTATTCTTATGTATTATAAATAATACGCTGATCTCCATTATTTCTCTATTATAATCATACATAATTTTAAAGGTACATCAAAATTCGTTATGTTTTTCATATTACCATTTTCTCCAAATATTTAGAGATTAAGAATTATGGAGTTCAAGAATTCAATAAACTTTTTCGCACATGAATATATTTTTATATATTTTCTGAATGAAAAAAATAAAAATAACAGTCAATAATTGGCATCAATTTAATTTAATAAATAATTTACTAGACGAAATTGTAAAAATTGCAAAACATAAAATTGAGTGTGTTTATGTTTTTTATTCCTGATTATTAATATACCATAATAAAATTAAATATTCCATTAAAATTTTTAAAAAACATAAATATAGTAGATCTTAATTTATATGGTCGGTATCAAATCAGAGAATTGCATCAGTAATGAAAGCGCTGAATTAAAAAATTCATTTAAAAAAGACGTATTTTTACAGTAGAATTTATGCTTATTGCACAAAATATTACAAAAGCGTGCCAAATTATAAAATAATTATACTAATGTACTACATAATTTCTACAAAAACAATATTGCATCATGTTTAATAATTGTATGAAAATATCAGTGATCGAACGTATCAGTCAATGTCAGTTGTTTCACTTTCTTTATTCATTTTCAGTCAAGAAGATGCTATTTTGGGGATTTCTTTTTTCTATTCAAAACGATCCAAAGAGATAACTGACAATCCAGATAAATGGAGTTCGTCATTTCCACCGGAGTGGCACCACATGTACATGGATAAGAAATTGCCATGTGAGAAAGAAGGTCCTCGCTTTCTTTTATTAACAGAGCAATCCTGTGGGGTCAAGCTACCTCCATTCCAATGATGAACGTACATCTCTATAGATGAGGGTTAACGGTGAATGCTGGTTTATTAGTCGTCCTAAGACTCTAACCTCAGTATGATCTTTCTGTTGCCGCCATGGCGATTGTTCAGAAAACCGCAGATGACTAAGAAAGGCGGGGTCACCTTTGCTACGTACTGTTGAAAGAATTTCAAGTTAACCAAAGAAAAGTACACCCAAATTCTAGTATTTCGACTTTCTAAACTGTTCCAAATTCAATATAAGTGAAACAGAGAGAACAGCAATTATCAATATTAAAAATGGCTAATATTTGCTCTACAGTTTTTTCAAAAACAGGTGCATTTTAATATGTGCATATTACAGTTGGTTTCCGATAATATAACTATGCGTGGTTGTGATCTTTGAATATGAATTCGGGAAATTTAATCAACTTCATGCAGGGATTTTATTGAATTCATAAGTAACCCGTTTAAAATATTTTTTAAATTATATAATATACTCACAAAACACAACTACGATAATGAATGATACGATAATTTACTATTCTTAAAATATCACGAACATTCTGAGTTAGCATCGTTATTTAATATAGTTTTTTCTTTTTCTTTTTTACATTATAGCAGAATTTTAAGTGAGATTGCAAACCACTTACCTTTGTTATCTGCAATGGATTTTCTTCGTTACAAATTACAGTTATGGAATAAATTGATAATCAAGAGATAAACGTCAGACTTGTGCGCGCGAAGGTAATTTGATATTGAACCAATTACCTATTTACACATCTTATAAAAGAAATAAGAAAAGTGAGAAAACTAAGTAACATAAGACGATATGTAAATAAATAGAGCCAATATGTAATGTTAAATGACATGCGCAGTTACGATCCTCAAAAGATATAACTCCGATATTGAAATTCATTGGCTCAACGAACAGAAATATATAAGCTATAATAGTAAAGATTAAATGTCTATAACAATTTGAAGTTATAAATGCTCTTCTAAAACAGTAATGAAAGCCATTTATACATTAGAGATATGATAGAAATTGACATCTACTTCTGCTAATAATATAGAAAATGTATTTTTTGTTGGCATTCTACAGGCAAAACCGTTTATCCTAGAACTATCAAATTTGAACAAACCAGCTGCAAATGACGAGAATGTGCATATTGCAGCAATAGTTTCGGAAATTTGATTTGAGTTTTAATTAATTAAAAATCAAATGAAATATTATTAAAAATTCTTACTTTTTTAAGTCAAAATTTCTTCGTTAACTAGATATTTAACTATTGAAAATTAATTAAAAACGGCACAAGTTAAGCAAAAATCATTACTAGGCAGTGCAAAATTTATATCAGAGCACTCCAATACGAGCTACTGTTCATTATAAGATTGGGGATCTTAAATATATAAAAGTGCAAAATGCTACAGTTTTGTCTTTCTAGAATAAAAGCTTAATTGATAATCTTAAAACGACTAGACAAAAGAATCTCTTTAATAACCTGATATGCTAATAGAGATATCCATCGATTTCAATAACAGGTCCTACACACTATAAATAACGACATTGGCACCGTTTTGATTAATTAAATACCGGATTCTTTTGCATACAAAGTATGCTTCAAGAACTGTTCAAGGGATCGATTTTGTGTCAAGATTTTAGATCCTTCCTGGCAATCGAATAATGGTCATTAAAACGCTTCAATTTGTTTCTTGTTTTTGTCTTCGAGGATATTTAGATATTGATCTTAAAGTGCCGGATTTTTTTCACATTTAATTCTGATTCGATATTAAAAAGCTCGATATGTTCATAACAACCATTTATTTCTAATTGATATATAAACAGGAATATTAAGACACATCACGAACAAGAATTCAGATAGGAACACATAAGAATTCTAGACAAAACAGTTCTGTAAATTATTCTTATCGGAATGCATCTAAGTATTATAAAGTTTGAGAATATTATAAAAGGAACGAAGACAAATCTATTTATAAAATAAATGACGGAAACAATACAGGAACACATAGCATGCATTAATGTGCAAATAAATGAACAAATAAATTCTAATGAAGCAGCATTTTCTTAAAATTTAAAGTACTTTTAGTATTTAAAAACCACAGAGTTATTAGTATTCTAAAAACCACAAAGTTGAGGAATCAAGGTAAGGCTTTTTAGCAACAGCTTTTTCATATAGATATCCCGCGATTAAAAAATCTAGTATTTGGGAGTTTTTTTTTTTTTTTGTAAAATCGTAAATAAGACCTTGTCCTAGAGCTCGTTTAAAGTTATAAGCGAAGTCTAATATAATTGCTAAAGCGGAATCGAACATGAGAAAGATGCATGTCAATATTTAACTACAAGAAAAAAAAATTGTGTGTGTAAAATCGAGTTTTTTCTTTCAGGGAAGATATCTATATAGATCAACTTAAATAGCAAAACCTTATTTAAATATAAAATTTGATCCAAATCGTTAGAGCCGTTTCCGAGATACACGAAATAAATAAATTTATGTATATACAAGAGTTGCTCATTTAAAAGTGTGTTAATAGTTACTTAATCTTTATAAAAAGCCACAAAACTTCTTTATAGTTTTAGTTAATATCTAGATAATGAAATTTTTACGTCCAAATACAGACTAATTTACACCACCATTTTTATTAATATTACAGTATAAACTTTTTTTCATTTACTCGTCCATTTACATCATCTTGAAAGACTTATTTTCACAATTTAATGCCAAATTCCTAGTTTTCTTGAGATGAAAATCAACTTTTTTTAGAATACTGCAAATAGGACACTGAATTTAAGTTAAAGGAAGAAAGTGAATTCGATGATACCAGATATGGCAAATCTGAAAGGCTACAATATTTTTTTTACAAAAAAGAGAGAGAGAGAAAATGCTTTCTTTGGCCTGAATTTGCTGTATTCCTCTAAAATCTGTGACGTGCGAATTTCTGTATAACATTCAGCACCATTTTTTTTAGTGATTTTGAAAAATACTCGGAGATTTTGATCACAATTTAGAAATAAAAACGTAGCCATTATAAAAATTTTGAGTGATTTTTCTTACTGTTTTTTCCCTTGCCAAAGATCAAACTTAGTGAAATCGGATTTTTAGTGATTATATCTCTACCGGAAATGATGCCAAATCACTGATTCACTTATAGCTGCTGACTTGAACTACATAATGCGTGATTCATTTTAATTTTTTTATAACGATCCACCACCCCCCACACAAACCGATCATAATTTTTAATATCACAAGAAATGTTTTTTATTTCAATTATATGATGGACGCAGCATAGTTCAATTCTTCCTTTTTTTTCTCTTCTTTTGCGCCACAAAATATCGAACTAATGCCTGACCATCAGCAAAGCTGTTTATCATTTGTCCTTTTGAAATACAGCAAGTTTGATGAATTGCAAGGTGTTAGACGTTATCTATACTTTTCTTATTTGTAAGATGCAAAACATCTAGCATATGTCGTTTTCCTCTGCCTTAAAATCACAAATTTCTATTCCAGTCATTATTTTTCAATTCCTTTCAAAGAGAAAATTTTTCTTCAATTCATAAAACTATTTGAAGTAAATTAAGTAATTATTTTAATTTAAGTAAATATTAAGTAAGTATTTCACCTTCTTTTAAAGAAACTATAGACTCCAACGAAAATTTTCAAAATCCTTTTATTTGTCAAAATATTACTGAAAAAAAATATCCATTTGATTCATAATACTGAATTTAATACTCATATGAAATCAACATATGAGAAGACGATTAAAATTTTGTTTACTTAAATTCCCATCTGCATGTGCATACATAAATCAAGGAAAATGAGAAATGTATAACTTGTTCTCGAGATATATAATGAAGGTATGCTTTCTTTCATTTCTGGATCAGTTTAATTATATATTAACGTCTCGTTTTGAAGCAACACAAGGGCACTTTTAAGAAGGACCTCTTAATTCTGAGCAGTAGTCGAATGACAAGGATGACATCTTGTCTGGCAGTCTCCTCTCCAAACACCATATCAATGGGCACCATCTCTACCTTTCGTTCCATAAAAACGGGCGGGCACTATCGATGTCAGATTTGGCTGGCACGGGGCCCGCATACACGGTAGTTTTTTTTTTTTTTTTTATGGAATCGTGTCTCGATTTTGGAATCTTCCGATCCAGAAGCCAATATTTTACCACTAAACCTCCGTAATCTTTCGCTTTCAGGTTTTATGCTTAATTTAAAACTTTATGTTTTTCTAAACTAATTAGATATATAATAGAACTGTATTTAAAATTATTTTTAATGGATTTACATAACTAGTATTGAATTTGAAATAATAAAAGTTATTTATTAGAATTTCAACCATACATATTTTTATTTATACGTCATTTTAAGTCAGACTTTTGAATTCGTATAAACGATACTTTATCAACTATACTTATGAGATGTACTTTCAGAAAATAAGCAGAAAGAAATTATCTTTAAATCAATGTTTTCTGCTTCATGATCATCTACTAGACTATTTAAATTCCATGGCCATTAAAAGCTCTTTTTAAACTATAATCCGTATTCGATCGATACGATCGGCACAATAATATAAAAAGATTTAAAACGAACCGTGAAAGTCCGCACAGAAAGTTCTGTTTCGTCTCACGAAACAGAAAAGGAAACGTCATTTCTATCCTGTTTCAACATGACTTCCAAATCGTCATACCCAGACGGATATCGAGTATTATTTTGTTAAAAATTAATATTTTAAATGGAATAGCAACATTAAAAAAAATTTTTTGTAGCCATTCTATCTTTCAAAAGAGAAAAAAGAAGTATTTTCATTTTATTATGTGTGTTAATGATAAAATGGATGCATTTATGAGTTATGCAGATTTTTTTGTAGTTAAATTTTAATAATCTTTTTTTAAAAAAGAAAGAATTTAAAAAAATCCACCCATGCCTTAAAACTGAAAATAAAATATCTTAAAATGTAAGTCTGATCTTGATCAAAGAATTAAGATAATCATTATTTTTTTTCTGAATGAAGCTGCTCAGAAACAAAATTCAATAGCGTTCCTAACGTCAGTCAAACGAGAGTATGTCCGTGACCCCAGAGGCTATTGGCCCGCACATTGAACTACATTACGTGTAAGTCAGAAATTATTATAAGGTGATGAAATCTAGACAAATTTATTTACTGCAGTCTCTAACTGACGAATAACACTGACGAAGAACAAATAAAAATTAACAATAATTTGCTGTAATTTTATTAGTAGCAGTTCCTGAGTTACGATGACAATATATTTCACCGTGGAAAACTGTGTGTTGCATATTAAACCACTTGGAATATCTTGAGTGTGAATAACGCTGAATCAAACCATTTTAATTTTCTTATGGTAGTTTTTCTTTAGTTAGTGTAAGTTTAATAACTAATTTTATCTGATAAGAAGGATGACTTATAACTGAAGTCTTGTCCTTTCTCTTTTCATAAAAGAAAATGACTCAATATAGTGCCCGTTAATTTACGGCTTATGAGAGCAAGGACTTTGAATTTTAAAACTTTCAATGATTTTCCGCTGCAGAAAGTCTGTACAGTCTAAAGTTACTTTTTAAAGAAAATTTGTTATGCCAAGACATAGGAGAAAAGAATATAAATCTGCTGAAATGAAATCAAGAAAAATAAGATTAATACTTTGTTTTTAATTTTTATATAATTTTCATATGTTATAAGTTAAACATCATTATTTGGATGAGAAGAAATATTGCATACGCTCTTTTCTTGAATTAAAAATTAAATATTTTATCCTATATGTTTTTTTTTCTTTTTATTCTTACTATATTTGCATCCGAAGCCACAAAAATCCAAATGTTTTCAATGATGCTATTTATAGTGGATTCCATATCCGTTTAACAATTCTAACAGGAGATTTATCCGAAATCCATTGATATGAAATTGAATGCTTTATTTAACTGATAAATTTAGGAAGTGGAGAATTAGACTAAATATCTTTATCCTCTTTTGTCTGGAATTTATAAGGACACTTGTACATCTAACGCAAACTGCGGTAAAAATAGCTTATGCAAAAATATGATATATCATAAAAACAAAAAACGAAAAAGTAGATATTTACTAACATGATAATATATAGTTTGTTACACTGTCTGTCGTTTGCATGCACGTTATCAAATTTGATACCTTGTTACATTTTGGAGAGTTGCTGTTAAGATGGTCACTAAGAAAGGCTTTTCAAAATTTTAATAAGACTTTTAATTAAAAATGTATCCAAAATTTTAATATTTATCCTAGGAACTTTGAGTATTTTACTCCACAAAAATGACTTTTTCTCCAATTTAAATTTCATTTTTCAATTATGCTAATATTACCCCTGTGAAATTTTAATAAATTTTTAAAAATATTTTTGATGCATCTTACAATAATAATTTTAATTATTTTAGTGGATTTAAACTTTGGATTGATAGTCAAAAGTTTGATCTGATTCTAGAAGTTAAGTATCAAGACCACTTGTTCATTGAACTTCCGAGACAACTAGATATATTGTTTTTAAGTTTTCTGATTCATATACACACGAATGCATAGAAGGATACAATTTAATCACTTATAAATGCAATCTAAAGTTGAATTTTCTTAAACACTGTTACAATTCTTGTATAAAACTCATCTATTATTGAAATTCACTCTTTATTGAAATTTGGAATAATCGCCTCCATATATTCCCAAACAAATGGATCGACAGACAGTCAACTTGTTAATGTATTAACAATTCTGGTAAAAATACCATGAATCAAATTTCCTCTAGCTAGCTAAATGAATTTTTGAATTATTTATTGAAAAGCTATTGTCCTAATCACATGTCAAATTTCATCCGTCAAGTTCGGCCCGTTTTTTAAAATTAATATGTACGTATACAGACAAACATGATTTTCTCGGACGTATTTAGATCCATATTAATTTAAAGCCTACTTTTTAGATAATTTTAATATTTTCTTTCTGTATACTCAAAAAAATTAAAATATCAAACACTGAAAATATTATATTGAATTTCAATGAATTTTCTTTCAGTTTTTTTAAAAACAATTTATTAATAGTGGATTAAAAGTAATAGCTTAATTCAATCTTCCATTCCTAAATCAGGATTCAAACTATTTTAGGCATGCGTCATAATAAATTATTTTATAAGATAATGAAACATTTTCGATAACCAAATTGTATAACGTAATAAATTTTAATATTTCTTGAACATTATAAGTGATTGAAGAATCAGAAAAGTATTTATAACTATGTTTGAGATTTAGTAAATTTTTAAGTTCGCGCCATCACATTCTTCAATATAAAATCATGCATTAAAAGTTTCTATACTAATAATGCCAACTTCCACAATTTGTTCATAATGTACTAATTCTTCTATGATGAATCAGGATTCAGACTTTATTAGAAATACAACATAATAAATTGTTTTATAAGGTAATGAAATATTTTCAATAATCAAATTGTAGATTGTAACAAAATTTGATATTTCTGGAACATTATAAGTGTTTGAAGAATCAGAACTGTATTTATAACTATGTTTAAGATTTAGTATGTTTTTAAGTTCGCAGTATCCCATTCTTCAATACAAAACCATACATCAAAAGTATCCATACTAATAATGCCAACTTCCACTATGCGTTCATAATGTACTAAATATGCCTGCTTACCATCGGAAAATAAAATTTGAATAAATAAAATAAAAACATTACTTGTAAAAGCAACTTTCACTTCTACCTCACAGTTCTTTGACGTCTGAAACGAGCCTCCAAAGTCGAACCAATCAGAAATAAGTACGACTAGCGAAGAGAAATGGATTTTATGTTTCGTTTTTCCAGTTCGCTGTCACAACTTGAGTCCTTGTTTTTCGGCTCCCTTCAAACTCCTTCTGCAGTTCTTTTTCTCATTGGCAAAGGATAAAACCGGCACGTTTGGTTAGCACCGCTTGCTTTTGAACATTTCTCTGTTGCAGTGAACATTAACTCTTGATTATTACAATGTGTGGTGAGTTTTGAATGTTTATGTTGATTACTTTTAAATGTTTTTCATGCAATTAAAACGTGCTTGTCAAATTTCTTTTAATGCCAAAAATGGATTTCGTTCGAACTTTATTGGGAACAGCTTTGACATATTACCTGCTCTATCGAAAAAACTGGTTTTCTATTTGTAAATGCGGAATCGCTTAAAAACTATGCGAGGATTTACAATCGCACTCCTCTACAATTGTTAAAATTGACTTAATCATTTAATTGCGATCTTTAGAAGCTGTATAAACAATCGGCAAATTTAAGATTGTGAAAAGCGTATAATAAGTGCATTAAAAATGGGTATTGGTTGTTACTGAGAGCTGCTATTGTTAACTTCAAAGCAAAATATAATAAAGTTTTGCATTAATTGAAAGACTCGAAGCAAAATTATTAAACCATTGCTAATTAGAATTATGAACTGATCACTATAAATTTTCAATTTACGCAATTGTTGCTAGTTGCTGGTAGTATAGATACAATTGTAAAGGGAAGATGAAAAATTATAGCAAATTGGAATGACAGTATCAAGAGACTTCAGGAAATGTTTCAGATCTAAAATCATCATTGTCTTTCAGGACTATTTTTTTTTTTTTAATGATTTCAGTCTTTGTTTTAAACATAAAAATCTTAAATATCTTTTTTAATGTCTTTTAAGACAACTAGCCTTTTTATAGTGGTTATTAAAATATTTCTTTTCACAAATATTGTCATTAACAAAAACTATTTTTCTCTTACATTTTTGCTAAATTGTTTTGATTTAAGTAACTTTTAATATAAATATTTAAAAAACATTAAATTTTTATACTTTTATGTATTTAACTTTATTTTATAGAATATATTTAGAAGTCTTCGTGTTTTTTAAAATTCAATTTGAATTTCCAACTTTTTATTATTTAAATATTTTATCTTTTGCTTTCCTTCTGATCTTAATGATAGTCTTGTGCTTATAACTTAAGGCAACAGCTGTTGAATATCATTAAATATTTATTTTTAATTTTAATTAAATTCTGCAATATTAAATTAAATTCTGTTGTGTTTAAAAGAAACATAAATTCTTCGTGAAGAGCAAATGTAGTAAAAATGCACTTAAATTTTTATGTTAATGAGTTCACTAATAAATACTAGAACCAATACAATTCAAGATTATATTGGAATTTCGTAAAAAAAAAAAAAAACCTTCAAAATTTTTGTAATAAAATTTTTTCTTGATATTAGACCTATTCTATTTTCCTTAATAAATATGAAATGACTGTTGGTTGCCAAGTTGTTAAACTTGGCCTAAATATATTTTAGAAAAATAGAAATGTATGTTTTAACACTTTTTGAAATTTTAATTCAAGTTGTATTTTAATATATTTAGGAAATAATATACAAAATATTTTTTGTGCAAGTTTTTCTTATAATATTGATTTAGTTGTATAACATTAATATCAGTCAAGATAAAGATCTCTCAGCAGTTAATCTTGGATATCTAAATATAAATTGCAAGAAATATTTACTTGTAGTTGAAGGTTAAAAGATCTTGTCAATATCAATTTCATACTTATTCTCTTGTATTGCATATATACATTACAATTATACAAATCTTTTCTAATCTTTATTACTTTTTAAGGTTTATTTTAATACAGTTTAAAACAATGCTCTTCATTGTTGTAACGAGAAAATAATTTCATTGGATCTTAAAACTTGTTTTTTTTTTTTTTTGTTATGTTAAATGTGATGAAATATTTTTTTTATATATTAAAGTAAAAATTTTAAATATATAAAAAATCTTAGTTTTATTGATGTGTTCATTTTACTATTTAACATTTGCAAATATTATAGTTTATTTTGAAATTCATAACATTGCTTTATCTTGTTATAAAATAATTCTTTCATTTCTTCAATTATTTTATTTTCTGTCTAATGACTTTTTGAATTATTTCAGAAAATGAACTTGGATTTTTTTTTTTTTTTTGCCTTGACCAAAAGGCGGTCTTAAATTTTTTCGCTTATTTAAAAACTTATTTAAAAATACCTTTTTTAAATTAATTATATTTTGTCATAATCATGAATATAGATCTTTAATTATTATATAAGTATACAAGTATGATTTAAAATTGTTATGAACGATTTTTGAATTTACTTTGTTAATCATTAATTTCATTAAAAATCAAATTTCTTGTTTTTCATTTTGTACATTTCATTCTTTTCATAAATTAACTTATACTGTTACATTTTCTGAAGACTGTTTTTCTTTTAATTTTTATCTTTTGTTTCAGTTAAGCTATCAGTCTTGTTAACAAATTAAATTGCTAGATATGATTAAATTTGTGAAAGTGAATAAAATTAGTTATCAAACAACAATTTAATTTTTGCCATCTTGTAACTTTTAAGAATTTTATAAAGTTTATTATAAAACCTCGTCGGTAAAAATACAATTCTATATTATATTTTACATTAAGTCTAATAATTTACTCAGATTTCATAATTCAAGATGCATTTTTTTATTTTAGGTATATTTGCTTACCTCAATTATTTAGAGCCACGTACAAGGAAGGAAATTCTAGAATGTTTAATCAAAGGCCTACAACGTTTGGAATACAGAGGCTACGATTCTGCTGGTAATTTACATATATTTCCAAAAAAATTAAACCAAATTATAAAAGATAATATTGGAATTGTGCATAATGAAAATTAACAATTTTAAATCTTCAGTTTTTTTCGGTATGAAATAATAAATGTTTCTAGATGTTTTTAGTTTCATTATTGTATTTTGTCAAATTTAATCATTTTATGCATTCAGGTGGTTTATAAAAAATCTTTAATTATAAATATTGAATGTTCATTTACTTTTTAATATATAATTTCATGTATATAAAACATTAATATATTTTTTATAATATTGTTTTCTTGAATTTCATTAAATCTGTTTTGAAGCAAAACTTTTTTCTACATTAGCTGTAAATTGATTCTTATAGGATGTTTTTTGAACACTTGATCCCAGTTAAGAAAAATAAATTTCGATATTTTCTTTCGTTCAAATAGAAATTTAAAATTTTTATTTTGATATGTATCAATATTATATCAACATTATTGTTTAACTTGAAAATAAAGTAAAAATGTTTCTACTTGTATTGAGTTTATCTAACTAATTCCCATACAATATAAGAACCTGTTGCTACAAAAGATCTATTCGTAAATTGTAAATTTCTTTCATTTATCATTTTTTCATCAGTATTAACTTGAATATGACAGTTTAGCAAAGATGGCTTTTGTACCATAAAATGTAAACAAACTCAAACTTATCAGTATTGATTATGTAGGAAAAATTGTATTTGGAAAGTGTGTATACAAACGTAATTTATTTATGGTAATTATTTAAGCCACTCAATAAAAATTTAAGTTGGAAAAGGTAATGGATTTTCTGTATACTATCCTATAATTTATTAATAGTTAAGTCTCTTTATAAATTAAACTGTTCTATAACTTCCAGGGTTGTTAAGTAAAACTGTTAATACTTTTTAATTAAATATATTTATGAAACATCCTGACTACAAATATAAAGTTCATTTTTATATCTTGGATATGTTTATGTTCTTTTATAAATGGCGAAAAGTAAGAGTCAAGTTATATTTAATGACTGAAAATTGCTTCATTAGTAATAACTCAGATTTTTAATTTTAGAAGTTTTATTGAATTCTATACAAATATATACATGTTTATAAATATCCTCCCCTTATATTTACTATTTTTAAATTGTATTCATATTTAGACTACTTATTATTTAAATTCTAAAGTATAACTGTACTAATATCGGATATTAGACCATATAATAATTTGTTTAGTTAAATAATAACTTTTAGAATAAGACTATTATTTCATCTTGTACAACTATGGAAATTCTTGTAGAAATTCTAGAATTTTGTTTATTATATTAAAGAAGTTTAAAAATTACGGAACTGCTTCTATATAAATTCTTAATGTTACTTCAAATGACAGATTCATACATTTGATATGACTTTTATATAATGTAACATTTATATAAAAATGTATTAAGTAATTTCAATCTAAATCTTAGCTTTATATTATCTTTTTACAATATTGATTTTGAATTTTTTATTTTCATGTACTTTATGAAATAATTCTGATTTATATTCTAAATATAGATGATTAATCTAAATGAATTTTATAGGTGTGGCTGTTGATGGAGATGCAAATGGAAATTCCATTCAGATTATTCGAAGAAGTGGCAAAGTAAAAATGTTGGAAAATGAAATTTTCAGTGAGTAATTTGTTTTAATATGCTCAATATCTAAAATGATTCTACATTTTCTTTGATAATACTTTCTTTCTTGTAGCTTTTTAAAAATTAGAATTTTTATCTGGTAATATCTTTCATTACATTGAATCTTGTATTATCTAGTAAATATCTTTTAATATAATTTAATTTTTTAAAGAATTTCAAATTTTTGGTATGTATTTTAATTACTTTATATATAAATTTTAGTTCTATTTCTTCAAAAACAATTTTTTAAGTTGTCTTTCTAACTATATTATCTCTTTATTTTATTACATTGAATATCAATACTTAATATTAAAAAAAAAAATGACATTTTTTATAGAAAACATTTAAGATCTTTTCCCTTTGCTTTATCTGCTCTTATATTTCTTTCTACTTAAATATTGATTAAAGGAAGATCTTTAAAGATGCAAAATTTACTTAACATATCTTCATTCAAGATTATCATTATTGCTCTCACTCTCTCCTTTTGTGCTTCTTTTTATTAATATACCAACGGTAATTCTTAATGTGTCATTAGCAAAAATTTCATATATAAAAGTAAGAAATTAATGATTAAATTAAATACCAAGTAGCTTTTAATAAACTTAATGTATAAGAAAAGTAGTTCAATAATTTAAAAGACCAGTCTGAGTTTTTAAGTCATTTTTTGTTTTTGAATAACTATATATAATCATTATTTCTATATTTGATAAATTTTTTAAAGTTAATACAATAGTAATTTAAATTTTTGATGCAGTCATAAATTAGTTTTATACTTCCTGACTTTAAAAGCTTTAACTTTTTTAAATCAGAATTTTAAATAACTTCAGATTTTAAGAACCATTATCTGTCTATATTATAACCTGTAAACTAATTTTCATTTATATTTTGAAGTAAATAAGCTATAGAATTTATAAGATATTTAATAAAGACACTTGAATCAACTGCCTCTTCATAATATCTTATTTTGCAATTTTATTCTAAATATTTAACTTGTATACTTTAATTTTAGATTCAAAAGACATTGATTTTGATCAAACATTTGATGTGCATGTTGGTATCAGCCATACAAGATGGGCTACCCATGGTGCACCTAGTGCATTGAATAGCCATCCACAAAGATCCGATCCGACTAATGGTATGTTCCCAAAAGAAATTTAACCTTTTTAAAAGCATTTCATCACTGTTTTAAGAACTATTCTAATGGCTATAAACAGTAACGGATAACAGAATGTCTATAATAGAATAATATAGTCATTTTTATATAACCTGGCACTTAAATAAATTATTTCATCTCTTCTAGAATAAAAATTATTAACCTAAGGAATTGTTTATTTGAAGATAATCCATTTTACATTATATTTGGCATATAATATAAAAGTTAATTCAGCAGTCTAACAATTTTAAAATTTCAAAAAGTGATTCAAGATATATTGAGTTTTAATAGCACTAATTTACAATTTAAATCTTCAGATAGTTTTGTTATTAGAGAATAGTACTTTACATAAAATACTATTTACCAAGTTGTTTCTTTGCCTACTGTGCCATGCACAGTTTAAAAACTTGTTTATCAGGCAAATAACAACTATTTATAATAAGCAGTTCTTTTTCATCCATGAAAACTTTCTTTATTGTATGAAAGTTTAATATTACTCCCGAGTAGATATTGAATATATTTTATTAAAGTACATCTGTATACTTAATATATCCTATATAATAAAGCATTTTATCTATTGTAAAGCATCCATTTGTTTAAACTATATATTATACTGAAATTAAACTTTTTATATTTTTAAATTTAAAAAAATCTTATTTCTGTATAGATGATATTGAGTAGAATATATTTTCAATTCAATATTCTTCATTCAGCTCTTATTTGTATATGAACCATTGACTTTTAAAATTGCTCTTAATTTTATATAATCTAGCATACGAGAAATTTCGATTTATCATGCCCTTTGAAATGACTTCTGAAACCTTGAATGTGATATAAATTTCATCCTTTCTTTCAGAATTTGTTGTAGTACACAATGGCATCATCACTAATTACAAAGATGTTCAGAAATTTTTGGTAATATTTTTCAGTTGACTTATTTAAACGATGTATCTATTTGGTATATATTTAATATTTATTATTTTTTGATCATAAACTTGGTAAAGATACAAACTGTTTTTTATAAAGTTGCTGAAATATTTTTTAAAATTATTTTATCAATAAGCAATTTACATTTCAGGTTTTACTTAATGTATTTTATGATCCTATAACTGCTAGAATATATGAAATTTGCATCTACTTGTTGAATGTATAATTCTATGAAATTCTTACTATGATTTTAAATATTAATTTAAAACCAGATAATACCAATGCCATTTTAATAAAAAAATTTAAAAATTTATTCTAAATTTAAGAATTTTGAATTTTTTTTAAGTGACTAAAATCTTTTAACAGAATAATCCTTTGTTGTATTTGTAAATCAACAATGAAATTTTACTGTATTAAGTTCTTGAGTTAGTTTTAAGAAATTATTTCTGGCTTGCATTGTTTATTCTTTAAAAAATCTTAGATTTAAAAATACTCCTGCAGTTTTATAATTGTGTAATATTTTCAATCTAACATTCTATAAATTTCTAGGTAAAGCATGGATATGAATTTGAATCGCAAACAGATACTGAAGTTATATCCAAACTTATCAAGCATATTCACACTAACAATCCTCATCTATCATTTAGAGAACTTGTTGAACAAGTTATTCAACAGCTGGTAAGTAGGTGGCTATATTGATTTATTTGAATTTTCTTTGTTGTCTTTAACATTTCTTCTAACTTATAGAATATAAAAGTGCTTTCTCTTTTTTTTTTTTTATCAAAACAAATCATCTTTATCATATTTAAAATATTAGAAAAGATTAATTTCATTTAAAAGTTTTGATTTTATAGCATTAAAATTTTCTTCTAAACTGTATTTAAGAGGGCTAACTATCTATATTTTCATGTTCTACAAAAACACTTAGGTAGAGGTGCTTGTATATAATAAACATATGCCTATTACTGAAAGTGTTAAGTTAGTCTATTTTTGTTAATGGCATGTAGTAACAATACAAATATTTAGAAAAAAAAATTAGGCACATGTTAGATATATCTGCATTCTTCAGAATATAGGAAAGAATTCTATAATTTCAGTAATATTTGTTCTTAATTATATATATATTAATTCCCTTTATTATATTATACTGAAATTTTGAATGTATTAAAAAAAATTAGATATGTATATGATAGTCTTGCCATGAAAATATTTAATTAGTGAAAATTGAGGTTTCCTTCCTGAATAAGAATCTGCATTGCTGACATATAAAAAAAATGCTAGTTCTACAGTTGCATTGATATATTTAATTTCATGCATTTATTTCTTGATTCAATATTTATGAAAAATATATTAATTATCGTATTTATTTTTAAGAAAATATATTAACTAATCTTGAAGTTCCAAGAATAAAAACTTGACTTATTTTTGTTGTTTTATTAAAGTTCAACAGATTACTTGCAAATGTATTTGGAATAATTAAAAATATATCTGTATTTAAATTTGATTTCATTACAGGAAGGTGCATTTGCCTTGGTTTTCAAAAGCAAGATCTATCCAAATGAATGCATTGCAACCAGGTAAGTAGATTCTTCAAAATTCATCCTTCAATAAAACTTGTTATCAATATTAAAATAGTTCAGAATTTTATAATAAATATGAATAGATGTATATGGCTTTTCAAATATGTTTTCTTTGAATTTTTGTACTATGATGAATATTAAGATTCTCTTTGTAAGAAGTTTACTATTATATTTCTATTTTCATATTTAATTTTAATTTGACAAATTACAAAATCCATTTAAAATTTTTAAATTATGTATTTTCTACATCTTTCTTAGTTACTGATTATATGCCTAATTTTAACATTTCATTCTTTTTAAAAATTAAAATTCTAGGTATTTAAAATATAAACCAAACTTTTCTTGTATTATGGATGTTAAGGTAGATTCTTTAAAAGAGAATCTGTTATTCTAAAAACATTAAATCTTTTATTGCATTGTATTGTATTTCAATAATTAAAATCCGTATTTGTTGATTATCTTCCAAGATTTAAATTCTGGGTCATTAAAGAACTCAATAGTTCTAGAAAGTCCTGATGTTAAATGTCAAATTAGTAGTTGGATTTTATCTTTAGTTTGCAATGTAATGGTTAATAAATTGGATTTAATATTTTTAGAGATTTACATGGCAGACTTAAAAATAATAAACCAACTAATAATTTGAATTATTATACACTGAATATTTTTTTGCAAATATGTTAGATGAATTTTATGAAAATTAAAAGCTATTCTGATGCTTTGGGTTTGAATGGATTTAAACTTGTTGCATTTATTTATATTCCATCCATCTTCTACTTTATAAAAATTAAGATTTCATGATTAACCTCTTTAGTATTTAGCTTTTTAGATGGTAAGTTACAAATATATTAGTTTTGATATGTTCTGGGAATACTCCTTAGTTTTATAATCATCAAGTTAGACTTTAATTAGTTTTAAGAAAATTTGTCTTCAGATTATCAAGGATCTAAGTAATGAAATTTTACTTGGCTTTTTTTTTCTTCTCCTATCTAGACGAGGAAGTCCTCTTCTTGTTGGGATCAAAAGTAAAACACACTTGAACACTGATTATATACCAGTCTTGTACAGTAAGGGTAAGTCTATTGGTGTGTATAAAAGAATTTTTAGGGACTTGTAACCAATTAAATACTAAAATACACAAACTATTAAATACTCAATGTAGTTAATTGTTCAAGGTAAGGATGTAGCTTAAGAAATCTAAAATGTTTCTAAACATTTTTATTCAATTGTTTGACATTTGATTCAGTATTGAATTCCCTCCATATATATATATAATTCCTTTTGTCATGTCTTAATCTGTTACACATATTTGTATATTCTAATTTCCTTATGAATTCTTTGTATATTCCTCTGCACTAATAATTCTATGTTTTTCTAATTGTGGATGTGATCTTTATTTTCCCCATGCATGCCTTTTTCTCCGACTTTGCACACAACTTCAGAAATGGAAAAGCAGAACAAACAAGGTATAAGAAATTCTTCTCCTTTTCTTTGCACAATAAGTAATATCGTTTTTATTAAATTCATTTTAATATGTGAAGATTATATCTATATCATCTATCATTCCTTAATAAACTATTCCATTGTATTTTTTAAATAAAATTTAATGGTTCTGTATCCTCTCTTTCCTGTTGTAAAATTATCTAAGCTATAGTTTAGAAATGAGTTAATGCATGCAATTAAACATTTAAAAGACATTAAAATTCTGGCTTAATTGAAATATGCTTGAATTGATGGGATTCTTGCTAGCATTTTAAGTCTAAAATTAGTACCATTTTTCCTTTGGGGGGGGGGGGAGGTGCTCTCGTTTTTCACTAGTCTAGAATCACTGATTTCTACAAATAAGAAAATCCCCATTTTTCCATGAAACAATTAAATGATAAAACTTCTAAGGTTTACAATATATCGGATTTTAGTTATTTTAAATAAAATTCTTGTTAGCCATTTGGTAAAAAATTAGTTATAAATAAACTGAAAATAACTTTTTTAATGAAACCATAAGTTAGATTTTAAATATTTAATACAATTTCTTAATTCTTATGTAAATGGTATCTGTGAGGTTGTCTTTCTCCTAAAGAAACTCGATAGCAGAATTTTCTATTAAATTTAGGAAATGTATAGTCTTCAAAATTTGAAACTTCAATCAAATATGCTTATTGCAGGTTGCCTCTAATATGCTGAATGGCTTGTGTATAAATATAATTTGTTTTACAGTCTAGCATTAATAATCAGATTGATCCTAAATGAATTATTTTAGGCATATAATTATTATACCTAAACTATAAGTACCATAATTACTTAAACGAAGTAACATTTGTTATGCGACATCAGTTGCAAATTTTTCCATTTTTAATCCACCTTTTAATATTTCTGGATTTGATAATCCATTGCTCTATTTGTAGAATCTTGTATATGAACTCGAATTGTTTTTAATTAAAACATTTTAATATATAAAATTTAGCTTGAACAGGCTTATCGAAGGAACGTAAAATAAATGAGCAATTTCGGAAATAACAATTGAAATAAGTAAGCTTAAGTGTGCAAATTAACTTATTAAAGTTTTATATGTATTTAAATACATCTATAGCTAAAAATAGGTAACTAAATAAAACTAGAATTTGTTTAGAATTGTAAATTAGCCTTCTAAATTTTAGGGTTATCTGTAACTTGATTTTTTTTCGTTGGATTTATTAACAAATCCATTTGAATATAGTTATCTATATATCTTAAATGTTATTTATTTAATTTTATGCATGTTCAATACTCCTTATCTTGTAACATTCTATATTAATTTATTTTCAAATGTTTCTTTTTTCACTCTGTGCATTCAATATCCCATCCCAAAAATTACTTTGTTTTATTCATTTTATATCAATGTATGTCTTAAAGAAATTCAATACTTCAGAAAGATTATTTTAAAATTTGAGCATATTAATTTCGATAAATTTCTTGGATGTAAATACATGACTTTGGTTGTCTTGCTGGATCTGTCTAGATTATTGATGCTGCACTGTTTCATTTCGTATGATCATTTTTCTATGTTTAACCATTTCATAACCTTCATTTTATTTTATTCTGTCCTTTTTTTTTTTCTCCCCTTCTTGCATGTTGAAATCCTTGGTTGCACCTTTTTATCTAGATGGCAATGAGGGATCAGGTACTTATTGTTTTTTTTTACCTCCTTCGGGAATGAAATACCGCTTATATTCTGAAATTGAGTCTTGTTTTTCCAATATTGCATGGAAAATGTTAAATTTAAATTTCTTAAACTCAATTGGATGTTAAATAATATAACTTGTATTCTTTAATTAAAAAAAATTAGTTATAATAAATATTGAAGTTATCTAAATTTTTAAATATAATGTAACCTATGGGTATCAATTAATCTCGTCTTTATAAATGTATTTCTTTTGCAAGATGCAGAGCTTGATAGGCTTGCGAGAAATTTATAAAGCAGTATTTCATTGCTTGTTTTATTCCTTTATTCTTTTGTGTAGTTTCCTAATTGTTTTCCCTCCCTATCTTTCCTGACCTTAAACATTTTAACTATAGATTTCTTTGCATGGTCTTAATACCCATGTACTAAACTTTTTAATAACACATATTAAATTTTTTAAATGTCTCTAATATTTTTATATATTAAATTTTAAGATCCAGTGCTGTATTTAGTCATGGTGAAATCTGAATCATTTCTCATTATGAGAACTTCTTAAATTTTTACAAATATAAGCTAAATTTAATAGTATTGGGTGTTCTAGCTTTGAACTTCTTAAAAGAACATTTAATTCTTTAATTTCCTTCCGGTTCAACATTATTGTTAATATTACATAAAATGTTTTTAAATAAAAAAAAATCTAACTATCACTTGAATTTTTGAAAAGATTTACGTTCTCCACATCAACCTGCTGGTACAGTTCAAGCTCAGGGAATGCACCGATCTGATTCAACGACAGAGTTTCATCCTATTGGCGAGGATAAACAAGTTGAATATTTCTTCGCTTCAGATGCAAGTGCTGTGATCGAACATACAAATCGGGTAATATTTTTGGAAGATGATGATGTGGCAGCAGTAAAAGATGGAAGTAAGTTATTTTTTAAATCTTGATATATTTCTAGTAATAACAAAGGATAGCTTAGGATTAAAATCTAAAACTTTATTTCCTTTAAACATTATTAGATCTAACTATTCATCGAGTGAAACGACTTCCTGATGAATCGCTGTCCCGAGAAATTATTACTCTGAAGATGGCAATTCAAGAAATCATGAAAGGTAACTTTTATTACATATTCAATTCATTACATATTTTAGCTTTCTGAATAGCTATGTCTATATGATTACATTTAAAAGTTTAATCAAAGAATAAACTTTAAACTTGTTTAAAATTCTAGTACAGTAACTATTTTCGGTTTGAACTGAATAATATTAGATATTTAAAAATTCTTTATTTGTATATATTATAAATTTAATATAAACCTTAAGTTACATGGTGGCATAAAGGGTTATATTAAATTTATTTTACTCGTGCCAATGATTAGTTTCTTTTCAAAATCTGTAATCACATCCACCTTACAGTTAAGTATAATTTCACAGATGCATAGCCTATTCATAAATTCTTTTCAATATGAAATAATTTTTCTTGCATTATGCAGAAGAGAAAATAATATGCAAATGAAACTTAGTGAAAATACAGATAAGGAATGATTTTATTCTATTATAAACATTTTATACTGTCTCAATATTTATTTTAAAAAGTAAATACTAAAGTGAGAATGTCTATACAAAATCGAATAGTCAATATTTCAAGTAAAATGGAATTTTATGATATTTTGTTCAAGAATAATTTAATGATGCAATTGATTTTGATGTTGAATCCAGTTCAAATCTCGGATGTTGACATAGAGGAAAGTGCAATTGAATTGGAATCCAAACAGAATTTTTTATATTTTTTCTTAAGTGGTACTGACTAAATAGATTAAGCATTGAGGATGAATTTTTTTAAGTTATAAAACCATCTTATCAAGTTCTGTTAGTTAAAATTATATATTTCTTATTTTAAAATTCATTTTTATGAAAAATCCTTTAAGTATAACATTTTCAGTAAATGATAAAAGTAGAAAACTTGTTATAAAATAAATATCTTGATGACATGGAGAATATTGGTATTTAAATGTATCCAATTTAAAATGTAATGAATAGGTGATATTTTATGTTATCCTTATATTTAGACCTAATCAATATAAAACTGAAATTATAAATATTTAATAATATAACTGTTTAATTAAAGAAAATTAGATTTCAAAGCAAAAAATTCTCATTATCATTAGAAATATTCGAAGAGTTATTGAAAGTAATAAATATATAAACTAATTGTTAAAATTTAAAAACGGTTCAATACATAAAATTTACTGTAAGTTTCCCATTATTTTGATATTTGTAAATTTTATATTACAACTTGATGATTAAGGATTAAATTACTTTTTTGTGCAGATTTTGACTCTTCAAATAAATTTTTATTCTTCCTGTATAATTGTTTCCAGAATGCATGCTCGGATCAATTCATATAAGACTATAAAATTGTATATAGGTTTCTACATAATTTTTATAACCAAATATTACTAGAAAAATTTATCTTATTTGTTTAAGTTATCATACTTTAAAAGTGTTTGGAGTTAATATTATGGACATTTATCAACCATTTTGTATAAAATCCTGCTTTCTGATATGTTCTAATAAATAATGGAACTTTTTGGGTCGTCACTATTTTTAAATTAAAAATCTTAACTTTTTTAGTTAATCTTAAAAATTAAGCTTTGTTTTTGCTTCTGGGAAAATAGTGCTATTTCTATAAAAACATTCTATATGTTTTGATCTAACACTACTTTCTTGGATTATTCAAATTGGATTTGATCTTATTAAAAATTTCTTAAATACTTTCTGTTATTAGAAAATGTAAGTCTTCTGTTAACTTTATTTCAGGTAGTTATAGTTCATTCATGCAAAAGGAAATCTTTGAACAGCCTGAATCAATCATAAATACCATGCGTGGCAGAGTCAATTTGGCCGAGGAAACTGTTGTTCTCGGTGGCATAAAAGATTACATCCCTGAAATCAAGCGCTGTAGAAGATTGCTGCTTATTGGTTGTGGTACCAGTTATCATAGCGCTGTTGCTGTAAGTATTTGGATTTCTTGTTTATATTAATGTCCTCAATCTTCTTGATAACTTAAATTTTTTTTTGTATTATATTGTTTATTAAAATTCAGTGCTTTCCAATAACTTAAACTAATTGCATAATTAAGCTTAAATGAGACAAATTTTTAGATTTAACAGGAATTGGTTTATAATTCAAACGGTTTTATTAATGAAATAAAAAATATAACACAAGACTACAAGAAAGTTATTTTTCCTATTCTGAAGTATATTTAGTTTGTAATTACGAAACTTAATATCTCGTATCTATTTTCATTTCTTTAATTTAAAACATAATTTCACAATTCTTGAATATAAACCAGAATATTAAATTGAATATAGAATATCTGTTTATATTGATATCAAATTTTAGTATAAAATGATAAGAGAAACCAAAGCATGTATTTAAAATGTTTCTAAAACTTTTTTACAAAAAAAAAGTTTAGGTCTTATATGAAATATTTTACTTGTGTTTAGAGTAATTTCTTTTAGAGTAATTTAAATTTAAAAAAAAGAGCATTAAATACAATATATAACTCTTTATTTGGAAACTTAGTATTTTAACATTACATATACTAATGCTAAGTTATTAAGTATTAATGCAAATGCCTTTATATAATTTTTAAAAATTGATTCTAACTTTAATTCTTCAATTTTTGAATTTCTTAGACTCGACAAATTTTAGAAGAGTTAACTGAGCTACCTGTTATGGTTGAGCTTGCAAGTGATTTCTTGGATCGTAATACTCCCATTTTTAGGGATGATGTCTGTTTTTTCATATCTCAATCAGGTAAATATGAAATTTCTGAGCATTATCGAATATATCTGCTTTCAAAAGGACTTTTGTTTCTGTAAATTAGAGAATATTCACTTTAATTTAAACCTATAAACCTCGTTAGATATCAAATGATAGATTTCGTTTTTTATTAAACTGTATTTCTATAAAGTTGCAATTTCTATTTTCTAGTGTTCTAAAATTTCATCAAAGCAACTGAGTTGGCAAAATATTTAAAGTAACTGAAATACAAATAAAATTTAGCAGCAACTATATATTTTAGCATTAATGATATAAGAATTTGTGTATAATTTGTAGCTGCTAACAGTATACTATTTTAAATTTTTATATGAACTACTCTATGAATTTCTAGAAATTCATATGAAACTTCTGGAATAGTTGAATGCGAGTCATAGAGAAATGTTATATTTGCTATAAACGATTAGAAACATTATAGTAGAGACTAGAACTCTTTGTTAATAAATTAAGCAAAAGTTTACAACAGTGAAAGTAACACAAGATTAAGGAATACAGATAACAATATGAATAACATGTGAAGCTCGTTACTTCAACTGACAAATCTAGAATTCAAGTATTATAAAGGCTTTATTTCGCTATTCGTGCGAATTTTTGTGGTATTGTCAATTGTTCACTTTATATGGTATATTCAAATATTTATTTACAAATAGCCTTCTTTCTATACATGCTATTATTTTCTTTTTACATTCGGCTTGTTCATGTTTGTCTTACTTATCTTGAAAGTTTATGAAGTACCTTATTGACATAAGAAAAACTAATATAATTAATATGCAATCCTAAAGTGTAAGAAGTTATATTCTGGTTACTTAAATTTTGTAATTTCAGTTCTTCTTAAGTTTTAATTGATCTATCTTAAATTCATTTTTTTTAAATGAAGTATTTAATATATTTGATTTAGAAATATTTTAAATTTCTGCTAGTTTTTAAAATACTAATAAAAGAAAGATCAAATCTTCAGACAGTTACAAAAAAATTGATTTTCAAGTTGTTTAATATTATAAATTGAAATTTATTCTTCAATAGTCTAATTTTTCTTATTTAAAGCAGATTTTATACATGTAAACAAAGTTTAAAAATATTTCAATTTGGTCACCTTAGGTGAAACAGCTGATACATTGATTGCTCTTCGTTACTGTAAAAATCATGGAGCTCTTATTGTTGGTGTCACAAATACTGTAGGAAGTAGCATTTGTCGCGAGTCCCACTGTGGTATCCATATTAATGCTGGTCCTGAAATTGGAGTTGCCAGCACAAAGGTATTTTATCAAATTAATGTAATTTTATATAAACCAAGTGTAGGTAATTATACAATACTGAATTTACAATTTTTTTAATATAAAACATCAATATATATGGATATCTACAATGTATATGGATATCTTGGATCAAGAATTTTATACAATCCTTTATAGAATTATGACATGGAACTAAATGTTTTATAACTGAAAATATTTAAAATTTAGTTATCTAAATTAATATTCTAGTACTTATAAAGTTTTTATTTTCCCATTATCTGTACTTATAATAAAGTTCAATGTATGTGTGTGTTGGCATTCTACAGGCTAGACCGTTTGACCTACAGCTACCAAATTTGCTACATGTATACCTTCACGGTCGAGAATGTGCACCTGGGGTCTCTTTTTTGAATTTTTTAAGAATTTTAAAGTAACTTCCCACTAAAAAAATCTTTATTTCTCCACCACCAAATGAGTAAGGATTCAGTTTTCCCCCATGCTAATGAAGTTAGGCTTAACATTTTCCAACCTATTTTGAATGATTCTGTTTATTTTCTTAATGTTTCATACATTTAAAACTAAACACTGCTAATTAATCATTCTGCTCATGATGAATCTGAGAATTTTGTTTACAAATTCCTGAGATATTGCATAAATTACGATATATATATTCTTTAGTACCCATAAAGTTTAAGTGCTCAGTGACTGTTTTCGCTAATCATATTATAAAAAAATGCTTTGTTTCAGTAAAAAATATTATATTGGATTCATCCTTTCCACTTTAATTTAAAGCATAAATTCTACGGGAGCCAACAGAAACTTGGAGAAATGCATATTGCATTATGACTGAAGGTCTTTATAATATTATGAATGAATTATATGACTATCAAAATGTGAAGTTTTAAAATATTTTGAAGAGGAATTACAAAATATTTAATTAAAATTTTAACTAGCATTAAGATTAGCGAACTGGCTGGTCACTAAAGGCAGCTAGTGTTAAATAAAATTAAAGATCAAATCGTCAAAATTCAAAAATGTTTCAATGGCTAAGATCTTGTATTAGTAATGATCATTTTAACATTCTAAGCTATCTGAAAATTTTATTTTTGTTTTGTAATTTAATACTTGTATTATCTTAGTCAAAGTATTAAAAATCATGGATGTTCATAAATGTTGAATGATTTTTGATTTACTATAAACCAAGCATTATTTTTATTGATATATTTAGATTCCATCTACAAAAAAAAATTTATCAGTTCTAATAATTATAATAAAGACGTCTTTTTTTTTATCGGATCTTAAAAGCATTTAATACATTTTAAATATTGATATTTTTAATTATAATTTTAGTCATTATTTGTATTTAAATATTGCATTGTTTTATTTTTATTCTAATTGGTAATGTTTATGAATGATTAATTTACTTTTCCAGGCATATACCAGTCAGTTTTTGTCGCTAGTCATGTTTGCTTTGGTTATGTCTGAGGATCGAATTTCTATGCAATCAAGACGAAGTGAAATCATCAGAGGCTTAAAAGCTTTGCCTGAGTTAATCAAAGAAGTTTTGAATTTGGACTCTGAAGTTTTAAAACTAGCAGAAGAAATGTATCATCAAAAGTCTGTTCTAGTTATGGGGCGTGGATACAATCATGCCACTTGCTTGGAAGGAGCATTGGTAGGTCTTTAGATTTTGATATCTAGAAGAAAGCAATTAGTTTGAAGTCTCTTCAGTTATGCTAATTATTCATCTGTTTTGTTTTTTAACTGCTGATTTTTCATATCTAATTTTCCGTACTCTATTATATTTCATTTTTTTAAAAAATGCTAGTTTATAACAATAAAGGAGATATTAAGTAACACAAGTAGCGATTAAGTTTCGTGAAACTTCCACATGCAGCTATTTTTTAATTTTAGGTAAAATTTTTTTTAAAAATAATATGAAGTTATTTTTAATGAACCTTTTATGTATAGAATCTTCAACCTAGGATTATATATCAATTTTAAAATTAATGATATGGAACCTTGTTTTATTACCCAATTTCTTTTCCCATAATTGCATAGTTAACTCTGCATTTCAAATTTCTAAAGTTTCAGCAATTTCTATGGTAACAGAAACTTGTAGGCGTTTTTAGATTCAAATGGCTGAACAATTATCGCAAGTAATATGAGTAGTAAAAAAAGACTGTAATGAAGGTTTTATGATGCTTCATAAGCTCTTTCTTATACAATTTTTTTTATAATTGGTATGGTTAATTCCTAATAAAATACGAAACTATTATAGATATTTTAAATTGTCAAATGTCTCTTGAAATTGCAGCTTATGTTAATAAATTACAATTGCTTGGTTAAATCATATTTACAACTTCATTGTTATTAAAATAATATAAAAATACATTAAAAGCTTACACGTTTGGCATTTTATCACCATGTTACAATTCGAAAAATATCTTTGCCAAGTGACAGTTGTTATAATGGCTAGTTTTTGCATTAAAAGGAATTATTTAATTTACAGCATTAGTGAAATGTTTCATTTGAGATTTTATTTCAAATTGTTCAATATCTTGACTAAATGCATATCTATTTAATTTTGAAGGAATTTTAGTTTGATACACAGAACAATTGATATATTCAAATTTTGATCTAGTGTAGGCTCCATATCCACTTGGCTTTAATCAGTTATGAAATTCAAATTCAGAACACTTGTTTATCAGTTACAAAATAAACTAGTATATATTAAAATATGCCAAGCAAAAAAATAAAAAAAATCGGTTGTTAAATCAGGTTTGTTAACACCGAATACATTATTCAATGATTAAATAATATTTAGAAATTTTCAGATGTTTTCTGGTCATGTAAAATTAAAAATATTGCATTAGGGAATT
The DNA here is from genome assembly GCA_026543865.1 of Argiope aurantia. Classification (NCBI taxonomy): domain Eukaryota; kingdom Metazoa; phylum Arthropoda; class Arachnida; order Araneae; family Araneidae; genus Argiope; species Argiope aurantia. The sequence continues at coordinate 100,187 of JAPMOR010065813.1, forward strand.
TTGTTAAATTCAAGATTTTGTATTCTTATCTTTAATGCACAAAGTAATTAAATATTTTTGAAAAATAAGAACTTTATAATAAAATCTAGGTATAAAACTTTTTCTTTGCTTTCAAGTAAATTTATATAAATAATTAAATATATATAGTGAACACTGTTCACTCTTGCATTTCTTGTGTCAGTTTCAATAAGTCACTAATTCTGTGATCAAACTAAAATTCTTTCAAAACAAAGTAGTTCTAGATAAGCGTTTAAGCAAGATTTTAACAATCTGAAATAAAATCTCTCTTGAATAAATAAAAAAAAAAAAAAAAAAAATGCTAACATCAAATTTTTTTCATACAAAAACTATCAAATATAGTAATTTTTATTTAGCAAGGTTATTTTCAAATTTAAATTTTGCTTAATAAATTAACTGACTAATAATGACTTGGTAAATCAAGCATTTTAAACTTTACCTTGTATAGCTTTTAAAAGCTAGTCTGTGTATAAGAACATTACTTTGTCTATATTATGTCTATCCTAATATGAACATTACCTTTTATTACTTAAAGAACATACAATAATTTCAACTTAAATGAAATGTGTACAGAGAAATTTTCGTGTTTATAGCAAGACGTCTTTAATTATGAATATTTTTATCTTCCTAGAAAATCAAAGAGCTTACTTATATGCACTCTGAAGGAATCTTGGCTGGTGAATTAAAGCATGGACCTCTTGCACTTATTGATGATGCTATGCCTGTTATTATGATAGTGACTAAAGATCCAGTCTACTCGAAATGCATGAATGCTTTACAACAGGTTTGTAGATTTCGGTCAAATTTGATATTTTATTCTTCTATTAAATTTTGGCTTTAAGTTTTATACTAAAGTTTTTTTAATTTAAATTTTATTACCTTAGCTACAATTCTAATTATATAAATTATTGAATTTTAAAGTGACAGTGTTATAGCCTGATCTGCAAGCTATGCAGTATTATGTAAATATTTTTTGCACAAGTTGCACTGCGTTTTATTTTCATAAATTTCATGATTAAAAATTTTTTTTCAAAATATAATTACTAGTATTAACAAGCAGAAAAATTAAACCTAAAACAATGCTTTGAATTTGTAGACAAGACAAATCTTAAGTGTGCCTACAAAATGCAATTTTCAATTTTCGCTAATTAAAACCTTTTTGGGTGAGCCATTTAAGGCTATTGCAGGAAAATAATCTTTGAATTTTATCGACATAAAAGCTATTATTGAGAATAATAAATTAGTTTTGTATTTGAGTGAATTTTCCCAAAAGTAGTGAATCTTCTATAATACTTAAATATAATTCCTTGAACAGTGTTCTTTTATTTTGCTGATCTTTATTTGTAGTTAGTAACTATTTAGAATGCACAATTTGAAAACTTTTAAGAATATCTGATATTGTATTATTAACTTTAGGAAGATACTGAAATTCAAAAATTTTAATTCATTTTGTCTTTTTTGGTTAACTTTTTAGCATTATTCATTGGCTAGTTTTTTAATGGTTATAATAATAAACAATATATACATACATGGTTAATAATTGTCACTTGGTATATCTAATTCTTTGTTATTACAGTGAACCTTTTTCTGCTTTTCTCCTTCAGAAGTTTCCTCATTTTAAACATTTCATATGCAGTTTGGACAAACATTGGAGCTTTTAGAATAATTTCTATTACATAAAATATCTTGGAATGAACTCTTTGAAATATGTCTTTTGCCTTTATCAAATACAGGCAGGAAAGAAAATTCACTTTACTATAATTGTAAATAGGCAAAGTTTTTACATCCTAATTAGGAATGCAAATAACTTTACAAAATGCATTTGTTGTATGATGCCATTATCTATTAAAATTGGCATTTTTCTAGGTTACTGCTCGAGGAGGTCGTCCTATTCTCATTTGTGAAAAAGGAGATGTAGAGACTCAGAAGCACGCATTTAAATATCTAGAAATTCCACATTCAGTTGATTGTCTCCAAGGTATTCTCACTGTCATTCCTCTGCAACTGCTGTCCTATCATATTGCTGTTCTCAGAGATTGTAATGTAAGTGCCAATTTGAATGGAATTTTCTGATTTGATAACATTTTTGAATTACAATACAACAAAGATTTCAGAAATTTAAAACCATAAGGAATTTAGTATTATTGTAAACTACACCTTAAAAGTTTTTCCTAAAATTCTAATTGCAAGGTATTGTAATACAAAGTTTTTTTTATTGCCTAACTAAGTAGATGTCTTCATCAATGTTCTTCTAAATATGTAAATATATGAAAAGTAACTATTTGTAGGTTTATCTTGAATTTAATAAATTCAGTAAATGGAAATCCTTGCAGAAAGTTCATCTAGCACTCGATATTAATTAATGGAAGATTAATAAGCAAATATAATTAAGATTACAACAAGGAATCTTAAAATTTGTTTGATTAAAGTAAACATTTTGATTGTATTAGAACTACCCTAGTTATTTGCTTTATGAACTAAATTACTGATATTAAATACCTCAAAGCATTATATTAGGTATTCACTCTAAACATGATCCAATTTCTGAACCAATGAATGGGTTTATTCTTCTACACCTTTGATGTAGTTATAATTTCTCGATTATGTATTACTGAATTTTTCAGTCTTTTGTTCCTATTGGTTGTAAAACAATTTGGACAGTACATTTTAAATAAACTTTTCTAGAACTAAAATTGGCCAAGACAAAGTTTAGAAAACCAATATTTTAAACCATTTTAGTAGTTGCTTTTATGATCCACTAATCAATATATGGCATCCCCAATATGGTCACTGAATATCCTAAAATAATAATTCAGATCTTCACAACTTAAACGGCTTTTTCATATTGAAAAATAAAATTTCTTCTTAAAATCTTAATACATCAAATATTTCTTTAAATATAACCAATTTTTTGAAAAAAAATTATGAAATTTAAATTTTTATAGAGGCAAACTTACTAGTAGCAAATTATTACATAATTTAATTAATTTGTTAGTTAAAAGCATTTTTTCCTATTTTGAAGTGAAACTATTTAAGTTATAATTAATGGGCACAATACATAAAAATAACTCTTAAATACATATTAAAGTTATTCCATAATATAATGTAAAAAAAAAAAAAATAAGCCTTTTAAATCTGAAGTATAACAGGAATGTCTATTTTTATAATTGCTTTCTTTAACCAAAATGTACAAATGATTAACCTGTTATATTGGATGTTGAATAAAATTAACCTAAAAATCAAAAGAATTGTACAAAAGTAAGCTCGCTGAAGATAGCTTTAAATAAACTTTATCAAAAATATATATTAGTTAGATTGAAAAGGTCAGCCTAATTTTAGACTTGAACATTTCATGATGGGAAAATTGTAGAATAAAATAAGCTTCTTACCTTTTATCAATACCTTATTTAAAAATGGAATCTTGTTTACATTCCTGTGATTAAATTTAAAGAATTCATGAAAGCTAACAATTGACATAAAATGCTTATGTATCAGTGATTTTTTTCTTTCAACTAAAACCAAGGAATTTAACTAAAATTGATTATCTTTTATTGGGCATATAGTTGTATAGAAAGGTTTTTATAAATCTTTAATCTGCCAGTAACAAAATCATTTATCGTGTATTTTACACAAATAAATGTTAGATTAAAAAATTCATTTTTTAAAATTATGATTGTTGTGAAATATTTAAAGCTTTAAGCTAATGAAATTTAAACAGTCTGGGGTCTTGTAAAAAAAAAAAGAAAGAAAAATCATGTAATTAATATATTAAATAGCTAACATTTTAATTATGTAAAAAAAATAACACCTTTTTTTTTTTTTTTTTTTTTTTTTTTCTTATACAGGTTGATTGTCCTCGAAACTTGGCCAAATCGGTGACTGTTGAATAGACATTCCTGGAAAAACTGCCAATCAGCAATTTTTATTCTATTTCATGAGCTTAGAATTTCAAAATCTGTAAATTTGTTATATTTCACATTCTCTAAAACCTGTTCAATCTGTTTTTATTTTAGACTTTTGTTTTTTAACTGATTTTATTTCCATGCAGCTCTTTCAAATTTTTATTCTCTCGGAACGTTTCTCTTTTAGAAAGGAACACATTTTATTTTTTGTAATTGGTCTGTTTCTCTTAAAATATAAGGTGTTGGTGTGTATTTATTAAAACTGTCATTTGGAAGCATTAATTTTTTAGAATTCGACGTTTTTGGTAGATATATTTTATGAAATGTTAAAACTACTGTGTACAGATTTGATACAATAAAAATTTTTTTAAGTACTTTATTTTATTTTACTTAATGTAAAATAACTTAAATTTTACTGTTGAATTATTGTCGATATACAAGGAAAGCATTTGGAATAAATGATACTGATTTAATTTAAAAAATTTAAAATTATATAAGAATAACTGAAATGCGAGTTGGCTGCGTATAATTCATATTATTCTAAAATGCAGTGCGAATTCAGATACTTTTATCTTGCAATACTGCAAGTGTTGATTATTAATAAATACTAAACCAGCACGCTGTTAAATCGAACTATATTCGAAAGGTTCTACCTAAAAAAAGGAAGTGGTTAGCTAAAAAATTTACATATAATACCACTACTGTAACCCTAGGTTTGCCAAATAAAATATAGGATGTGGCTATGTATGTTGGGAAATTCTCATCTTAATTTAGCAATTTGTATTAATCTTTAAAATGCTCTTGAAACTATTGAATGCTTTGAATGATAATTGTTGTATAGAGACAATCTGTTATTGGCATATTGTTCAAGTAACATGGTAAAAAAATTCTTTAAGGTATGATTTGTACAAGGAGAAAAATAAGCATATCAGTATGTATTGTATACTGATGATACTTTATTAAGTGACTTTTTGTTACAATATATTTGCATATGTACTGATATTTTTCTCCTGCAGAAATGGAATCCTGTAATAAACACTTTAGGTTTTTTCACTTTTAGCGGTAAGCAGGCAATATTACTATAAACCGTAATTTTTAAATTAAAACTTTCTTTTGAAGTGCATCTGTTTGAAATATCCGTATACAATTTATCTACAATTCGGTTACAAAGCATTTGAAAACAAAGATATTGACTAGAATGATTCCTCAAATTGTTTTAAATTTTATCAAGTCTTAAAATGCAAGCTTATCAGGAGATCCATGTATTTCAGAAAATGTAAATTGTAGAACTTAATATTAAGGGTTCTTTATAAGCCTTCTCGAATTTAAAGAGTATTTTAAAAATGAGGAAAGAGTATGAATATACTACTTAAGTAGAAACATACTAATACCATTTCTGGTGACAGTCAAAGCAAATGGTGAATGGGAGTGCATTATGGGAGCAAGAATAAAGTACATTAAACATAAAATTTTTATTGGTATTTTTAGCTCTAATGTTTATTACATGTCGAAACTTGTCTAGATCTACAAAAACTGGATTCTTATGGATTTATCTAAAATGTATGGATTTATTCTAAATTCCTGGATTGAGTGGATACAGGGAGTTATTGACATGCAATGCAGTAAAACCTCGACAAATCATCACTCAAGGGAGGCAAATACTTGATGACTTGGATCCATAAAAATGTGATAAACTAGATTTTTCGGAAATTAAAATGTGGAGAGTATTTTCTTTCAACTATTTAAATATATTAAAACAATTCAACAGATTGATGAAGGGGCTGATTGTAAATAACCTTTTTTCACTATACTTAAAGCATAGTCTGTTGTACTTTCAATGGATGTTGAGTAGTACAATTGAACTCTCTCCTAAGTTTCAGTTCCCATCTTATTAGATGGGTATTTAATCCTTATACTTGCCATTTCTATCTTCACTTGAACTCTGGCCGTTCTTCCAAAAACTCAAGTATCGAGGCTTCTGCAGTCGCTTGTCAGAAGATTGCAATCTCATTATCAACACTGACAAATGCATTAACGTCGAAGTCTCGAATGCGCCGATGATGTCTTTGCTGAGAATTTCTGCGTTTGCTATGAATCCTGCATGTCTAAAACAATTAAAGACAGTTTGTAATGAAATGGAATTCCAACCTTTTTGTGCACAGTTAATTGCATCTAAAACTAAATTTTCGTTCCTTCCCAATGTTTTTATCGAACAGTTAAACAAGATGATTCATAAAGAATCTTTTACCGCGTCTGACAAGTGTAAGGGTCAACCGTAGCGAATCGTAAAGTTTGCGCCCGGCTCTTGATAGATGTCACATAGGCAGTTGCAGTGGAAGACATTTCAGCTGCTCACACATGCTCGGGCCGCCATTTTTTTTCTTTCAATTTAGCAGAACGGAATCCGCAACTGTTGCGCAATGGCATTTTCTATCACACTTTGGAAAGTTTGTGCAAAAGTATCAGTCACTATACATGGACGCGACTCGGATACCTTAACACTCATTTGGGCAGTGATGGATTACCGGCTGCTTGTTTGCCTCTCAATCAACACGACAATCACAGATGTTCTATGTGTGTCCCCTGACAAAACTTAAAATAACCCTATACAATTCTGTTACAGGTAACATATCTTGCATTGGTCTTGATTTACGGTGCATTGAAACTGTATACTTCATGAATCGCCCTGTATTTGGTGGAAGAAAATCAACTTTGATCGCCTTTACATTTTCAAATTGATTGTGGGTGTGAGTTATCGACAATGATGGCAACATTTTTTTTTTTCTGATGCAAAAACTGAGTATTTAGTTTACGAATATGTTATTCTCAAAATATTGTAGTCACTCATGCATTTGAATTTGTTTCATATGCAACTGGAAGGGATTTAACATCTTTAAAGCAGCATGGTTTTTGTTGCTTTTACTTATCACAACTGCTCATTTCCAATCATATTAGCTCCATGCAAAAGTGAAACGTTGTTTGCTTGACTGTAAAATAAGCAGATTAAAATAATATAATTCAAATATATCCAATGATCATGATGTAAAAGATGTCGATACTGATTCAATAGCTAGTAACGATGAAGAAAATAGCCAATCAAATGATTCTGAATGTTAAGAAACAGATTCTTGAAGTCAAACAGAACTTAATTTCTGTTCAAGAAATAAATATTTACCATCTGGGCCGAGTGATATTTCAAGGACTAAAAATTGCATGCTGATAAGACCAGATTTCGAGTCTTATCCCATGAATAAGGATGCAAAATTCTTCCGGTCATTTACAAAATTTTTTTTATAAATATGAATGGCTCGAATATTTTGCATCCAAGGAAGCAGTATTCGGTTGCTCAAGCATCAGTTAATTTCCTCCCCTTGGAAAGTTGTGGTTATTTTGGGATTCCTTAAATAAGTTGTAGTTAAAGGGAATAGACTGATGCAGTTAAATAAGAAGAAAGCAACAATAGTAAAAGAAAACTGGCATTATATGCGCACTTTATGCGAAATTTTTCTTTTAATTGCACAGCAAAAAATTGGCATTAGAGAATCTAATGAATTTTGTCAGTCAGACGTAACTATAAAAAAAAGTCATTGATTATGGGCCATAAGGTGGAAATTTTTTAAGTATGCTTGCTTTAGTTGAAAAGCATGGTGATATCATTGCACAGAAAATCAGGATTGGGCCATCCAATTCCAAATGTACTCGCTATTCTATACAAAAAGCACTGTTGGACATTATGGCAGAGGAGGTGCAAAAAGAAATTTCAAAGGAATTACGAAAAAAGCAGAATATTTTTTACTTCTTGCAGACGAATCTAAAGATTTGGGGAAAAGAGCAGTTATCCCTTGCTGCGTGTTATTTATATAACGATAGCATCTATGAAGAATTTCTTTCTGCGAAGGAATTAAGCCACTTAAATGTTGATTCCTTAACAGATAAAATAATCTAAGTATTTAAAATGAACAACATCAACTTAGAAAAATGCGTTGGTCAAGCTCATGACGGTGTTTGAGTGGTTTCTGGTAAACCTGCTGGAGTGAATGCATTGATAAAAAGAGATTTTGATCCTTTAGTAAATTATATTCATTGCTTTAACCACAAATTAAATTTAGTAATAGTAGAAATAGTAAAATCAACGTAATGTGTTTCAGACTATATATCGATATTACAAAAATTATATTCTTTTATAAGTTGTAGCACCATTCATCCATAATGAATGGAGATTCAAAATATCAATAAAATGAAAATAATGCAACTAAAATCCATTTCTGAAACAAGATGAGTATATCAAACCTCTATAGTGAATATACTCATAGTTTGCAAAAGGATAAAGTGCATTTATGCACTTCTTTACAAAATAAATAATAGTTGCTCTAACAACTCGGACAGAATAATAGAGGCATGAGAATTAAAATCTCAATTTAAACCATCCTTCATTAAGTTGATCTTCGCTTTAAGTACAGCATTTCAGTTATCAAAAACGACCTCTGATTTACTACAAGATCCTAAACAAGATTACCCTGAAGCCTTAATTCTTTTGGACACTTAATAAAAATGAGGAAAAAAAAATCACCATTAAAAAAATTGTGGGACCAAGCAACACTGGTTTGTCAAGAAATGGAGCTTGAAAAAGATGAAAAAAGACCTAAAAAATTGACATCATATTTAAAAAGTTAACTAATAGAATCCCCTGCAGAGAAAGAAGAAGTCAACAATTATGACGTATATTGCAGTTAAATTTAGCTTTGATTTTATGTTATTATTTGTATAAAATTTTTGATGACTTGTCAATAGAACTAAAAAATATGGAAAAGATTATGAAGCGAAAGAACTCCAACAAACCTGCTAGTTTGCAGGAATTCCAAAAATACGTTTCGTCCGTTGCCGAAGCCTTATTTGAACTCAATCGCTTAAGAAAAATTGCTTGTACTATTCCCATATCAACACGAACGTGCAAAAGAAGTTTCAGTACTATGCGTAGAGTCAAAAACTACTTGAGAACTACAATGTTAGAAAAAACTCTAAAAAGCCTAATGATATTAGGAGTTTATAAAAAAAAAGATCCAAAAATCTTGATTTGAATAAATAATCCATTTTTGATTAATTATATTCTAACAGCAGGATACAATTAAAGTATGAAAATGATAAATATTTTAATGATTAACCTTCTGACTCCCAATGCTGCCGAGACGGCTGAACATTCAGACATCCACAGAACTGCCGAAATGCCACCTGTTTATTTTCTTTCCCTCTTCTCAGCAGGGTCGTAAAACGGTGAGGGGTTTCTTCCGTTCCCACTGTCACTGCTGATTGGTGTCTCCAGAAAGTGTTTGAGGGTAAATGCTTAATTTACAGTACGCTTTCTGCTCGCCAGCAACTAAAATCCCGGTATATCGGAAAGTTTTAACTCGAGAAGAAATTAATAAAACACTGTTTGAAGATACGGATGAATCTGATTTAGATATAAGTGATGAGGAAGATGCTGGATTTGACACTTCAAACTCTTTTCAAGAAGAAAATATTTCTGCTTTGTTAGATAATGATTCTGATAGCGAAGACGATATTGAAGTTTCTGAAAATGATAGCTCGAAACAGATAATTGAATGGAGCTCAAATCTGACTGAAAATAAAAATATTTCCATTCCGAAATTTGACCAATTCTCAGGCCCAATCCATAACTTACCGACGGGTTCATCAGCTTTACAATATTTAAAATTGTATTTGACTGATGAAATCTGTGAAAAAATGCGACTGAATACAAATAAGTATGCGGGATATTGTGCAAAGCAGCGAGGATGTGAAGACAAATCTTGGTATCCAATCTCAAGCATGAAAGAAATTTGGACATTTTTTACAGTCTTGTTCGTAAGGAGCTTAGTGAAGATGCCGAGATTAACGGATTATTGGGCGAAAACAGCAACCCTTGGAAAAGAGAGGGTGAAAAGTATGATGGGGAAGCACAGGTTTCTAAAAATTAAAAACTATTTTCATGTATCGGATAGGGAATCAGAAGTAAAGAAGAATGAAAGTGGTTTCACTTTCTCTCAGAAAGTAGAGCCACTGCAAAAGTATCTCCAGGTAAAGTTTACGGAACTTTTTAAGCCAACAGCAGAAGTTTCAATAGATGAAGCGCTTGTGAAATTTAAAGGTCGTTTAGGAATCATTCAATACATGCCTCTGAAACCAGCAAAACGAGGAATAAAAATATGGATGCTATGCACTTCACATTTCGGATATACCTTGAATTTCGAAATGTATTGAGGAAAATCCGAAAACACTCCGAGAACAAAGAATGGTTTGGGATTGGATTGGATTGTAGATTTTATTGGCACAAGAGCCAGAAAAGGCCATACTGCGCCAAGCATATGGTCAAAAAGAGACAAAAGTATGAAAATTCAAACAGAGTTCAGTAAAAAACGAATCAAAAATTTAATGATAAAATTCTGGATCAATTCAATGATGCGTCAAGCAAATATGGAGATTTAGATAAAATGGTAAAAGCCAATAGTTTTTAAAAATGTTTTCGTGAGGATTTTCTCCCAAAAGCGTTCGCATGTTCAGTGACAAGGAGTTAAAAAGATGCAAACGGTGAAAATTAAAATCAGGACATTCTATTAAAATATGAATTACTGTTAAAATTACTTGACATTTGGAGCAAAAAGGAGCTCGATCGCCCAAAAAAAGATATTTATGCGTTAAGCGAGTGTGACCAATGCGGAGTCTAGTCAGTTTGACATCGAGCTCACGCATTGGAAGACAAGGCCACGATTTAAGAGAGGGTTTTATACAGTATAATTTATTATTTGTCTGTTGGCTCCATGATTTTTCCCATAGTGAATAAACATGTTTTGTGAAAACATTCTTCGCATCGGAGAAAGGTATTTCACGTTGCATGAACAAGGTGGCTGTTTTTGCAGCATTGTCCGCCAGTTCATTTCCCGTTATACCAACATGACCTGGAATCCAGCAGAATAAAATTTCATAACCTCTATTTTGAAGTGTTTTTAAAAGGCATAAGATTTCCAAGGCAATGGGATGAATTCGAATGCGGAAATGAGAAAGTGTTTCTAAGGAACTCATGCTGTCGGTATAAATACAAAAATTACGTTCTGATAAGAGAGAAACTTTCTGTAAAGCATAAAAAATTGCCATCAACTCAGCAGATAAAACAGAAAAGGATGCATACAGAGTGTAACCCAGTGTTTCCGTGTGGAAAACAATACCACAACCAACATGGTTGTCCGTCTTGGAACCATCCGTAAAAATAGGCAAATACGTTGAATACTGACAGCGATGAGAACTAAAAAGTTTTTGGAAAATAACAGGGGCCGTTGTTGACTTTTCAAAACCATGAAAAGGGTTTATAAAGGAAAACCGAGGGATATCCCAAGGAGGAAATGCAAATAAATCAAGTGTCTGAATATTCATATCACGGAGTTCCGAATCATTCAAGATTAATTTAACTCTTTCACAAAATGGAGGAATGTTAGAAGGTCTAGCCGTGTATAATCTGCGAAGGCGACTAGGAAGTATCAAGGAGTGCATAGGGTGTTTCGGGACAGAAATCGCTCGGAGGGAATAGTGTACAGATATTTTTTGGCGCCGTAAATTTAATGGTAATTGGTGAGAGACAACGTAAAGACTTTCCACTGGTGAGGTCCGAAATGCACCCGAACAAATTCTTAAAGCAGAATGGTGTATGGTATCCAGTCTACGTAAAAAAGAAGACCTTGCAGAACCATATACCATACAACCATAATCCATGCGTGCAAGAATAACCGATTCATAGATTCGAAGCAAAGATGTTCTGTCTGCTCCCCAAGAGGTTCTTGAAAGTACTTTGAGAATGTTCAATAATCTGCCACACTTCTTCCGCAGATGTAAGACATGTGGAAGGAAAGTGAGCTTGCGATCAAATATTACTCCCAAATATTTTATTTCATTAACCATAGGTATTAAAGTATTTTGGATATGGATTATAGGATCCAAATGGATTCCACGCTTCCTGCAAAAATGCACACATCGACTTTTCTCAGGTGAAATCGCATGCCCGTTTTTCTCGCACCAATCTACCAGTTTGTTAACTGCAACTTGCAGTTGGCGCTCTATTAAGCTCATATTGCTCCCCTGGCAAGATATCTGAAGGTCATCCACATATAATGTACCTTGGATAGATGGTGGTAAAACGTTAAGAATCTGACTAAAATGGACAATAAAAAGTGTAACACTGAGGATGCTTCCCTGTGGAACACCCTCAGCTTGAATAAAAGGATTAGAATATAAATTACCAACCCAGACACGAAATGTGCGCAATGATAAAAAGTGTTTTAAAAACATGGGCAAATTTCCCTTAAATCCAAAATTTGCCAGTGCAGAGAGAATACCATACCGCCAGGTACGGTCATAAGCCTTTTCTAAATCGAAGAAGACAGAAACCAGATGGTTTTGGCAAACAAATGCATTGCGAATTTCAGTTTCGAGTAAGACAATATTATCAAAAGTCGCTCGTCCTCTGCGAAAACCACTCTGCAGCAGTGGTATGGATGCTTTTTTCTCTAATTCGTATATCAGACGGGCATTAACCATGCGTTCAAGCGTCTTACATAGACAACTTGTGAGCGCAATAGGCCTATAGTGCAGAGGGTTAGAGGAGTCCTTGCCGGGTTTCAGGATTGGAATCACAACAGCTTCATGCCATTGTGATGGGAACTTCTGTTCAATCCAAATGCGATTAAATAGAAACAACAGATTGGAAAGAGAAGTGGTACACAAATGGCGAAGCATGCTATAAGTGATTCCATCAGGACCAGGACTGGTATCATGAGCCTTCGTTAAAGCTGTCAGTAGTTCGTGCAACCTAAATTCTGTATTGTAAGGAAGCGATTTTCGAGTGAAGAAACACAAAGACTTGCGTTCTGCACGTTTCTTAATCGCTATAAATGAAGGCTTATACGAATTAGTCGCTGATACTTGTGCAAATGAATGTCCAAGAGTATTCGCGATATCTAAAGGAGAAGATACCAATCCGTTTTCAGTCTTCAAAACAGGAATGGAAAATTCTTGGTAAATTCCATTCGCTGCCTTGACCTTCCTCCAGAGTATTTTCGGAGAAGTAAAGGCTGTGATAGAAGAGATGAACCTAATCCAGGACTCTTTCTGACTTTGCCTACGGGCACGACGAACATTGGCTCTGGCACGTTTGAAAGCAAGTAAATTCTCTGTTGTGGGATATCTGCGGAAAATATTCCACCTCTTTTTTTGCTCTCGGTGACTGTCGCGGCAAGCCTCATTCCACCACGGTCTCGGGAATTTCCTCAAACGTGGGGAGCTTTTGGGGATGGTATTGTTCGCAGCGTCAATTAAACAGTCAACTACATTTTGTACTGCCTCTGTAATATCAATTGTTCTGACCATATTTTCTGAAATCACTGCCTGTTGCATGAAAGCAGTCCAATCAGCCCGCTGAAATAGGAAACGCGGGGGACAAGAAGTCACGCCGCCTCTATCAGCATAGGAAACCAATAAGGGAAAGTGATCACTATCATAGAGATCAGACCCAACTGCAAAACTGAGCAACGGAAAGAGATCGGGAGAGCAAATAGCCAGATCCAGACTGTGAAATGTACGTGTGGGTTCATGGAAATAGGTTTTCTCGTCCTTATTGAGCAGACAGAGTGAGTTATCAGAGATAAACTGTTCAATCTGTCGCCCACGAGAATTTGTGCTTTCCGAACCCCACAAAGTACTATGAGCATTAAAATCGCCAAGAAGCAAGAAAGGTTTGGGTAGTTGGTCCACTAAACTATTGAGTTCTTGTTGGTTTATGACAGCATGTGGTGGCAAATATATACTACAAACTGTGACAAGGGTCCGTATATGGACTTGAATTGCCACAGCTTGTAAGGGAGTTTGTAAATTTAAATGAGAACTCGGGTAGAGGTTAGAAGTTAAGATGCAAACACCACCAGAAGGATTATTTCCAGTGTTAGCATCTTTCCGAGCACAGTTATAGCCACGGATTTTCACAGCGATGTCATGTTTCAGGAACGTTTCCTGAAAAGCAAAACAAGCAGGATGGAGCTGATTAATTATATGCTTTATGCCAACAACTTTGGACCGAAGACCACGACAGTTCCAAGAAATGAAAGTGCCCATTAAGTAACAGAAGAATTCAGTTTATTAGAGCCACTGTTATGAAGAGTTGGCGAAACATCGCAACTCATTTGTAATTCATCCTCCTCGTCAGACGGATGGAGGGAAATGGAATCGGGACTTTTAGGTTTGCCAAAAATGGACGTTAAGTCCTTATTAACATTACCTTGTGTCGCAAGTCCCAAAGCGACAGAATTTTGTGTAGTCGATTTTTTCAACTTTGATCTGATATCTTTTGCTGAGGTTCCTCGTTTCGAAAGCTTAAGTTTTAGTGATTTCTGAGAGTTTGAAATCATTTTAGGTTTGGCCGGTTTGCTAGTCACAGGAGTCGTGTTTGTCTCATTTTCAATTTCAGAATCGGATGACTTTTCAGAATTTTTTGGTTGGGGAGCATATTTTGCACAATTTGTGCAGGAACAATTTACACAGAAGGTTGTTTTAACTACGGAAGCATAGCTCAATCCAGGTTTTGGTGTCAAATTTAGAACTTTTTTCCGAGCCTCAAGATAGCTAATGTCTTCTTTAAATTTAATAGAGGTAATTTGTTTTTCAACTTTCCATCGTTCACAGGACCGAGAGAAAGATGCATGATTCTCACCGCAATTCACACATTTTTCTTCAGCGTTACATTGCTGGCTGTCGTGGCCTTTTGCAGCACAACGGGCGCATGTTAATGTCCCGCGGCAGTTAGCCCTGGAGTGGCCAAAACGCTGGCATTGAAAACATCTTAAAGGATTGGGGATGTACTGGCGTACAGGCAATTTTATATATCCGGCATAAAGGTATTCAGGTATTTTTGGTCTATGGAAGGTAATTACGTAATGTTTGGTGGGTAGGAGTTGTCCATCCCGCCGAATGGTGATCTGGCGTACATGAGTTACTCCTTGGGGTTTCAGTTCCTCGGTGATCTCTTCTAGAGGAACGTTAAATAATTCCCCACACGTTATTACTCCTTTGGAGAAATTTAGGGATGCGTGAGAGTTGACAGTAACGGGAAAGTTGGCTATGGCTTTAAGTTTCATAACTTGCTGCGCTTGCTTTTTGGAAGTTACTTCTACCAGCAAGTCACCAGAACGCATCTTCCGGATAGAAGATACCTCACCAATGGTTGCTGTAATGGCTTTCTGTACGAGGAATGGTGAAATAGAATTAAAGGAATCATTCTTTTCAGAAATACGTTTTATAATAAAGTAACGGTCAAAATGTGTAAGATTACTTTTGAGGTTGGTTGGTTGGTTTGTGTGGTTTATTGGCGCAAAAGCCACATTTGGCCATACTGCGCCAATCAGATGGTAAAATTATAAAAGGATATACTAATTTAAGAAATGAGTTTTAAATAAGTGTGAAAAGATAAAATTGAATAAAGCAAAAAGTGATCTTAGCATCTGAACATTTAAAAACATGGTTCATGAAAATTTGAAACTATGAAGAACGAACAAGAACACACACACAAAAAAAAAGTGTTCAACACAAAATAGAATTATAGAAAATTATATGCAAGTAAAAAAGCCAATAGCTCTTAAGAATTTAAAAATATTTGAGTGGTATTTTTCACCCACCAGGTCTTGTAATGTTAAAGATGCTGATCTAAAAAAATGAGCACGACAAGAACTAAAAACAGGACATTCAATTAAGATATGGTGAACAGTAAAATCAACTTGGCAGCTGTTGCACATAGGCGCATTTTCCCCAAATATGAGATGTTTATGGGTAAAGCGCGTATGCCCTATACGGAGACGAGTTAATTTAACATCCATCTGCCGTATAGGATGAACAGGCCAAGAAACAACGTCCGTTTTTATAAGATGTAATTTATTGTGGATCTGCAGATCCCATGACTTTTGCCAGTTAAAACAGATGTGGTGATAGATGGATCTTTTAATGTCGCTAAAGGGAATTCCCATGCTTAAAAAAGTCGTTGCAGTTTTTGCGGCCAAGTCCGCTTTCTCATTCCCCAAGATGCCGACATGACTCGGTACCCAACAGAAAATAATATTTAACCCATCATTTTTTAAAAGCCGCAAGGTAAATAAAATTTTAATAGCAATCGGATGCATCCGATTGTCGTAATGTGAAAGTATCTCCAAAGCACTCATGCTATCGGTGTAAATAATAAATTTACGCTGAGTAGAAGTTGAAATTTTCTGAAGAGCACAGAAAATTGCCAATAACTCAGCAGTAAAAACTGAGCAGCAACTGTGAAGACGGTGGCTCAGTGTTGCAGATGTAACAACGATTCCACAACCAACATATCCATCGGATTTCGAACCATCCGTAAAGATAGGCACAAAAGAAGAATACCGATAGCGATGATATAAAAAGAGCTGTTGGAAAACAAAAGGTGCAGTTAATGATTTGTCAAAACCCATGAAAGGATTCAAGAACGAAAACTGTGGGATATCCCAAGGGGGGAAAGTAAAAAAGTCAACAGCCTTAACACGAATCGTGTTAAGGTCCGAGTCATGCAGGAGCAATCTGGCTCTCTCACAAAATGGAAGAATGTGAGAAGGACGGGCATTATAAAGTCGACGAAGACCGACTGGCAAGGAAATATCGCTTAATGGATGTTTCGGAACAGATTTTGTACGGAAATAAAATAAGGCAGACATTTTCTTTCGTCTTAAGCAAAGTGGTAGTTGGTGACATATAACATATAGGCTTTCAACTGGAGATGTACGAAACGCACCAGAGCAAATGCGCAATGCAGAATGATGGACAGTATCTAGTCGCCGCAAAACAGATGAGCGGGCGGAACCATACAACATACACCCATAATCTATCCGGGAGAGAATTATTGCCTGGTAAATACGGAGAAGGGAGGTTCGATCGGCACCCCAAGATGTTTTTGAGAGAACCTTCAAAATATTTAACGATTTCTCACATTTCTTCCGCAAATATAATATATGCGGAAGGAAGGTGAGTTTCCGATCGAGAATCACTCCCAAAAACCGTACTTCATTCACAACAGGAATTGGAATATTTTTAATTCTAATACAAGGATCCTGGTGAATGTTTCTTTTCCGACAGAAGTGAATGCAATTACTCTTCTCTGGGGAAATAGTGTGACCATTATTATCACACCAAGCTACCAATTTATTTACTGCGTTTTGCAGTTGTCGCTCTATTAGTGTCATGTTACTGCCTTGGCATGAGATCTGAAGATCATCAACATAAAGTGTTCCTTGAACAGATGAAGGCAACTTATTTAAAATTTGGCTTAGATGCACAATAAAAAGAGTAACACTGAGGACACTTCCTTGAGGAACTCCCTCAGCTTGAATAAAATTATTAGAATAAAAGTTACCAACTCGAACACGAAAAGTACGTTGTGTTAAAAAGTTTTCTAAAAATATTGGCAAGTTACCCCTAAAACCAAAATTAAATAGTGTGGAAAGTATACCATAGCGCCAAGCACGATCATACGCTTTCTCTATGTCGAAAAATATAGAAACAAGGTGGTTCCTCCTAACAAATGCGTTGCGAATTTGAGTTTCAAGTAATACGAGGTTGTCAAAAGTAGACCGACCTCTACGGAAACCACTCTGCAACGGGGAGATGCAACCTTGTTTTTCCAATTCGAATATTAGACGGGCGTTGACCATGCGCTCGAAGGTCTTACAAAGGCAATTTGTAAGAGCAATTGGTCTGTAGTTCAGAGGGACAGATGGTTCTTTGCCAGGTTTTAAGATAGGAATCACAATAGCTTCTCGCCATTGTGAAGGGTATTTCTGCTCAGTCCATATTCTGTTAAAAAGCAGTAACAGATTGGAAAGGGAAATGGTATTCAAATGGCGAAGCATGTTATATGTGATTCCATCTGGCCCAGGACTGGTATCATGGACTTCAGACAGAGCCATCTCCAGTTCATGCATCCTGAATTCACAGTTATATGGAATGGTTCTTCGGGTTTTGAAGCGCAGAAGCAACTGTTCCGCTCGATTCTTAATTGCCAGAAACTGAGGGCTGTAAGAAGCAGTTGCGGAAACTTGTGCAAACGCTTGACCGAGAAGGTTAGCAACGTCTAATGGGTTCGAATGCATCATATTGCCGGTTTTTAATACCGGAATAGACGTTTCGCGATAGATCCCATTGGCGGCTTTTACTTTTCTCCATAAAAGTTTACTGGAAGTGGATGATGTGATGGATGAAACAAAGTTAATCCATGATTCTCTCTGGCTACGACGTCGAATGCGGCGGGCTAGCGCCTTGGCTCTTTTAAAGGCGATCAAATTCTCTGTCGTAGGGTACCTTCTGAAACGATTCCAGAGTTTTCTCTGTTTCTTATGACTATCGCGGCAGGCTTCATTCCACCACGGTCTGCGAAATTTTCTTAGCCGTGGTGTGGTTTTCGGAATGGTGGCGTTAGCGGCGTTCATTATCGTATCAATGACATTTTGTACTGCTTGTGAAACGTCTTCATTACTGACCATAGCCTCATTGATACCTGCTATTTGGGAAAATGTATTCCAGTCTGCCCGCTGGAATAGAAAACGTGGAGGACAAATAGTCGCACCACCGCTATCAGCGTGGGAGATTATTAGAGGGAAGTGATCGCTATTGTGCAGATCATTCCCAACTGTCAAATTTAGCAACGGTAGCAGTTCAGGAGAGCACATGGCCAGGTCAAGACAGTGGAAGCTACGTGTGGGCGCATGGAAGTATGTTTTCTCGTCAGTATTGAGCAGGCAGAGACAGTTGTTAGCAATAAAACGTTCGATCTGCTGCCCACGAGAGTTGGCACTATCCGAGCCCCACAAAGTACTATGACCATTGAAGTCGCCAAACAAAATGAAGGGTGACGGAAGTTGGTCTACTAGATTGTCCAGGTCTTGCTGACGGATAGCACCGTGAGGCGGAAGATAAATACAGCAGACTGTGACTAAAGATCGTATATGAACCTGCACAGCCACAGCCTGAAGAGATGTATGTAAAATAAGAGGTGTGCTCGCATAGAAATTTGAAGTGAAAATACAGACACCTCCAGAACCATGAGATCCAGTGTATGTATCTTTACGAACACAGCTATATCCGCGTAACTTGATGGGAATGTTGGGTGTCAAGAAGGTTTCTTGAACACCGAAACAGACAGGATGAAATTTGTTAATAATTGATTTCACGTCATGAAGTTTGGAACGAATGCCGCGACAATTCCAAGAAACGAAGGTACCCATTAAGAGAGAGATTTAGATGGGGAATGTGAGTGAGCATTGGTAGGAGTTGCCTGATCTTCGCAACTCATAGAAAGTGCATCTTCATCCTCAGACGGATGGAGCTTAAAATCAGGGATAGTTGGTGTGCCTCCAAAGATAGAAGTTAAATCCTTATGGGCTACACCATCTCTTGCTAATCCCAAAGCTACGGAATTCCGAGAAGTAGATTTTTGTAATCTGACGGAAAGATCTTTATGCGATATGCCACGTTTAGCAAGTTTCAATGTCAGTGAGGACTGAGGTTTTTTCTTACGGGTTTTTTTAGATGCTGACAGATCCGGTTTAGGAGATTCTGATATACTTTTAACTGAATTATCAGAATCCGATTCTGATGTTTTTACAGGAAGATTTGGTTTTGGAGTTTGCTTTATGCAGTTTTCACAGGAACAATTTGCACAAAATGGTTTCTGGACAACTGAGGCATAGCTAATGCCTGGCGTAGGTGTCTGAATTTGAACTCTACGTCTAGCTTCTGGGTATGTAATGTTTTCTTTTATTTTGATAATAGTGACTTCTTTTTCCAGTTTCCAGCGTGAGCAATTTCGAGAATAAGAGGGATGATCGCCACCACAGTTTACGCACTTTTCTATTGCGGAACACTGCTGGCTATCATGCCCTTTATCAGCACAGCGGGCGCAAGTGAGTGTCCCGCGGCAATTAATCTTCGAGTGGCCAAAGCGCTGGCATTGGAAACACCTCAAAGGATTTGGTATATACTGCCGCACAGGTAACTTAATATAACCGGCATATATAAATTCAGGTAGCTTGGGGCTATGGAAGGTGAGCACATAATGCTTTGTTGGAAGGAGTTGACCATCCCGCCGAATGGCAATCTGGCGAACATGCGTCACACCTTGAGGTTTCAATTCTGAAGTTATTTCTTCCAGAGAGACATTAAATAATTCTCCGCAAGTTATTACACCTTTGGAGAAGTTTAGGGATGTGTGCGGACTAACGGAAATGGGTATGGAAGCTAGAGCTTTCAGTTTCATGATATGCTGCGATTGTTTCTTTGAATTTACTTCAACTAATAAATTACCAGAACGCATTTTTTTAATAGATTGTACCTCACCGACAGTAGCAGAGACGGCTTTCTGAACTAAAAAAGGTGAAACCGAGTTAAAAGTATCTTGTTTTTCTGATTTTCTTTTAATAACAAAAAATTTGTCAAAATGTTCGAAATTTAGAGATTTATAAACTTTTTGCCCACTGAAGGGACCACGTTTGGAGGAGCCCATACGATATGATGAAAGTTTCGGGTCCGACGGCACCGCCCACCACGCAGCCCAACAAGGGAAGGCAATTACCGGCTATGGTCATTCCCAGCCTCGGCATCCACCCTAGTGCTAATCGGTACCTATACGCTAGGAGTTACCCCCGGGGACAGTGACCACCCTTAACGCCAAGCCCAAGGAGTAACCCCTTCGCTTGATCCCTAGCAGACTAGCCACTCAGGTGACAAGGTACCAGCCGATTGATACACCGGGGACCACAGTGCACCACCCGTCTAATGGGTCGCCACGCACGGCAAACACGTGGGGGTATTTGCTGTCCATGAGAAGCAGGAAGCAAACAGAGCGGCGACAACTTCTCATGGAGAGCTCCCTCGTCTACCCTCGAGGGAAAGAATAATGAAAGCTAACAGCAGAAGACTGAGGGGAGTGGAAACATAAAGGGAGAATAGATCCCTGGGTACCTCGGGATTGGGACACCCGTACTCACCTATAGGAGGTGAGCCCCTGAGGGGAGATTACTTTTGAGATTGAGTTCTTTGTGATGCCCACTGAAGGGAGATTTTTTTGAGGAGCCCATACGATATTGAATAAAGTTCAGGCCCGACGGCACCGCCCACCACGGAGCCCAACAAGGGAAGGCAGCCACCGGCTCTGGCCATTTCCAGCCTCGGCACTTACCCTAGTGCTAGCCGGAACCTATACGCTCGGAGTTACCCCCGGGGACAGTGACCACCCTTAACGCCAAGCCCAAGGAGTAACCCCTTCGCTTGATCCCTAGCAGACTAGCCACTAAGGTGACCAGCTACCAGCCGATTGATGCACAGGGGACCACAGTGCACCACCCGTCTTTCAAATGGGTCGCCACGCACGGCCAACACGTGGGGTTTTGGCTGTCCATGAGAAGCAAGAAGCAAACAGAGCGGCGACAGCTTCTCATGGAGAGCTCCCTCGCTTGCCGTCGAGGGAAGGAAAGATACAGCAGAAAGCAGAAGGCATAGGGGAGTTTGAACATGAAGGGAGTAAAGATCCCTGGGAACCTCGGGATTGGGACACCCGTACTCACCTATAGTAGGTGAGCC
The DNA here is from genome assembly GCA_026543865.1 of Argiope aurantia. Taxonomy (NCBI): domain Eukaryota; kingdom Metazoa; phylum Arthropoda; class Arachnida; order Araneae; family Araneidae; genus Argiope; species Argiope aurantia. The sequence goes on from JAPMOR010065813.1 coordinate 121,780, forward strand.
CCTGAGGGGAGAATGGTTTGGGATACGACGTGGTTATGCACCTTACAAAAAGGTTAGAGAATAAAAACCATAAATATATTTCGACCGCTTTTTCTCAAGTGTAAATTTATTGCTGGATTTACATAAAATTGGAATTTTTGCTTGTGGAACTGTAATGCCTAATAGAAAAAAATTACCCTCAGAAATCCATACAATTTCCACTTTTCAATACAAAGATGTTCCAAATTTGCTGTGTACCAGTTGGTTAGATAAAAAACAAATTTCTATCATTTCAACCAATTCGAAAAATGAAATTTGCGAGGTGTATAGGAGAAAAGGAGCAGAAAAATTGTCAGTTCAATGCGCAGTTGTTTTCGCACAATATAACAGAAACATGGGAGGTGTGGATTTAGCCGATCAACGAAAAAATATTTTTCTGTGACGAGAAATGGTGGTGGTACATATTTTCGTTTCTCCTCGATACAGCTGTTAACGTTGCTTTCATTAAAATAAAAGCTTTGAATTCTCTTCCAACAAAACGAATTTATCAACTTTATGATTTCAAGTTAGAACTCATTGAAGAACTTGGAAAGGAAGGATGTCGCAAAAGGGCTCATTCTGATTTTAGTCGCACGGAAGAACACAGCCACAAGAAAAGAAAAATGGATAGCCGTAAGAGAACTTGTGTACGTTGCAGAAAGCTAGGTTTGAAAACTGCTGCAGGACGTTCAATTGAAAGTTCGTGGGAATGTACAATCTGTAAGATCTGCTTATGTCAGAATTGTTTTGTTGATAATTAGTATCATATTTATAATATATAAAATATAACTAATCAAGAATTTTTGTGAAAAGTTTAAACTAATTTTCATTTTATAAACGTAAAAAAAAATGATTTTTATTAAAGCACTAAATTGTTACATATTGAAAATGCAACGTATTTTAAAAATGATTCTCGAACACTTTTCTCAGAAAGGTTAATTACAACAACCAATTAGAGCTTTTTAAAATATAAATACAATAATGTACTCCATTCTATATAGTGTTAATATTAGATATATGTCTTTATTTGTCGGGCCAGTAGCTGCCGATCTCTTTTTTTAGTATTGATAAACGTTCAAATTAAGCAACAGTCCTATTCAGCAGTAGAAATGAATTTTTCATAAAATAAAATTAATTATAGCGAAATGACCCATGTGCTACACTTCACGGTTTTATTTGTTAGAAACAAGATCTTATGATTGGAATAGGTCTTATTCTCGCACAAAGTAAGAGGATAACTGGTGATAGTGTAACAAATATAATCCATTATATTCCTTGATTATTTGGATTTAAACATATGTTTACGATTTTGTAGTTTCTTCAGGGAATTAAGGACTTCATCAGCCATTTGATAGTTAGTTCGGATTTTGTGGCACAAGAGCCGTATCTGGCTATGCTGCGCCAAACATATGGTTGAAGATAAAAAATATTCAGTGAAGTTCTAAAAAGTTAAAAGTAAAATTTGCAAAAACCAAGAAATGGAAATAAAATTTTAAGTTAAATAAAATGGAAAATACCAATTTCTTTCAAGAAAGTAAAAATATTTGGATGGGGATGTTCTCCCACCAAGTCACGAATGTTTGAAGATGATGTACCAAATAAACGTAATCGATGAGGATTAAAAATTGGACATTCTGATAAAATATGAATGACAGTTAAGTTAACATGACATGCATTACAGACTGGGCATCGCTCACCAAATAGAAGATGTTTATGTGTGAGACGAGTATGGCCAATGCGAAGCCGAGTCAATTTGACGTCCAACTCACGCAATGGAACAACCGGCCACAAAGTGATGTCAGGCTGAAGAGAATGCAGTTTATTAGAAATCTGCAAATCCCATGATTCTTTCCATAAATAAAAAATACGCTGCGGGATATATTTTTTAAAATCTGTGTACGGAATAGCTCGTTGTAGAGAAATGGATGCTGCCTTTGCTGCAGCATCGGCAGATTCATTGCCAAAAATGCCAGCGTGGTCTGGCAACCAACAAAATAAAATTTGGTAATTTCGAGTTTGCAAATTTCTCGAAAGATGTAGGATATCTACAGCTAGTGGATGTGTTTTAGAATGAGGATGGCTGAGAGCCTCCAGAGCACTGATACTATCAGAATAAATGCAGAATTTATGGTCAATAAGATTAGAAATTTTTTCAAGAGCAATCATAATTGCCATTAGTTCAGCAGTTAAAACCGAACACAAAGTACTCAATTGAAAGCTGCTTGTGTCCTCAGCAATGACGACAGCACAACCCACATGGTAAGCTGTCTTTGAGCCATCCGTAAAAACAGGAATGTGCGTATAATATTCATTGCGGTGATATAGAAAAAGTTGGTGAAAGACAATAGATGAAGTGGTAGACTTGTCATAGGTGATAAAAGGGTTAAGATATGATATTTCTGGGACATCCCAGGGTCGCAAGGAAGATCAGTAGTATTATGAATCTGCAGATTCAAAATATTTACATCAGCAAAAGTCCTTTTTATCCTTTCACGAAAAGGTAGGATATTAGAAGGACGTGCATTATATAATCGTCCCAGGCCAATGGGTAAATTTACTCTACGAACAGGGTGATTGATAGAAGATTCAATACGGAAAAAATATAGTTCAGTTAATTTTTTCCGTCTCAGATAAAGTGGAAATTGATGGCAGATCACATTCAAGCTATGAACTGGTGATGTACGAAAGGCTCCAGAACATATACGCAAAGCACTGTTGTGTACTGTGTCTAATTTTCGGGGAACACTAGAACGAGCTGTACCATATATTTCACATCCATAATCAATTCTCGAAAGAATAACAGACTGATAGATACGAAGTAAAGATGTTCGATCTGCCCCCCATCTTGTAGTCGAGAGAACTTTTAGGATGCTGAAGGAGTTTTCACACTTCTTTCGCAGATGAAGAACATGCGGAAGGAAAGTGAGTTTCCGGTCTAAAATGATCCTAAGAAACGTACCTCCTCAACGACTGGAATATCAACACTTCGAATTTGTATCACAGGATCAGGGTGGAGACTTCGTTTCTGGCAAAAGTGTACACAACGGCTCTTTTCAGGGGAGAGCACGTGTCCATTCTCATCACACCATGAGATGAGTTTGTTAACAGCCCTCTGAAGTTAACAGCCCTCTATTAAAACCATATTAGACCCCTGGCAGGACATATAGTGTTCCGCAAACAGATGTGGTAAAACATGAATAATTTGGCTTATATGGAGAATAAAATGATGAGAAAGTGTATTACCTATACGCACTCGAAAGGTACGAAATTTTGAAACATTTTGAATAAAAACTGACAAGTTACCTTTAAAACTAAAATCACCTAAAGCACGGAGAATACCATACAGCCACGTACGATCGTACGCTTTTTCTATATCGAAGAATATAGAAACTAGATGGTTTCTCTGGACGAATGCATTGCGAATTTGAGATTCAAGCATAATCAAGTTGTCATTGGTAGAACGTCCTCGACGGAAACCACTTTGTAAAAGTGAAATATGCCCATTTTTCTTCAGTTCGTAGAGTAAATGAGCATTTACCAAGCGGTCGAGGGTTTTACAAAGACAACTAGTTAAAGCAATTGGCATATAGTTTGAGGGATCGGAAGGAACCTTCCCAGGTTTAAGTATGGGTATCACAATGGCTTCATACCATTGTTCAGGAAAAGTTTGCTCACTCCAGATCCTGTTAAACAAGTGCAGGAGATGCAAAAGAGAGGTTTCGTCTAAATGGCGGAGCATATTGTAAGTAATCCATCGACACCCGGGCTAGTTTCTCGAGTCTGGGAAAGAGCATTCCTTAATTCCACTATCTTAAAGTTGTAGTTATAAGAGCGGTTCTAAACTTCAAAGGCACTTGTTTAACTTGTCTCTTAATCGCACGAAAAGTCGGATTATTAGGAACGGAGCTTGAAACATCAGCGAAGGTTTCGTCAATAACATTTGCAATATCAAGTGGCGAGGAATATGTGTTCCGTTTCGTACTTTGTACTTTACGAACCAGAAGTACACTGGTGTGCAATACTTAAGCAACAGGTTTGTTTTTTGCCATAACTTCACGAGAAATCATCTGAGAGACATGAAATTCAGAAATGAGATACAGCATTTTGTTCTGAAAGAATGACGAAAGCATAGTTGCGCAGAAATGAATACAATGCATACAGTATGGAATCAAACAAAAAAAAAAGGCTTTATTGAACTCATAGTATCATTACACATGATTGTCTGTCCAAGAGGAAGAAGAGCAAGCAGATGTTCCTTAGTATGGGATATGCCCTCCCCTTACTGCAATGGTTGCTTCACACCGTCTCCCCATACTCAGCACCAGATTGTCCAACAGTTCTTGAGGTAAGAGTGCCCATTCCTCAAACAGCATCTGTTTAAGTTGTCGGGTGTTCCCAGGAGGATGTAATCGTGCCGCAAGGCGTCTCCCCAAAGCATCCCACACATGTTCTATCGGATTTAAATCAGGGGAGCACGCCGGCCAATCCATTCGAGTGATATCTTCACTTTCCAAGAGCTCCTCAGCAACATGAGTCCTGTGTGGCCGTGCATTGCCATCCATAAAAACGAAGCCTGATCCAATGGCACCTAAGAACAGACGCACATGGGGAAGGATCACCTTCTAACAATAGCGATCTCCAGTTACAGAACCTCTGTCGAAAACGTGGAGCTCAGTCCGTCCGTTCATATATCCCCATTAAACGTATGTAACTGAATTTTAGAGTAACGTAATAATGTATTCTGCTGAGAAACACCACAATTCGACGAAACTTTTTCCATTCCTGTAAGTGAAAGTTGTTGCAGTTTCAACTGTAACAACCGCCAACGGTCTATATAGCTTTCAGATTCATCTATCTCTTTATTTATAACATCATCTTCAACGTTTTCAGAAAAAAGAATAACAGAGCTTTCTCCTCGATAATTTTTAATTTGATTATTTTATCAGAAGTTTCTAAATTTGTTTCTTCAGCATCGAATTCATTACATGCTTTAGTAAACAATCTCCTCTGCTGAGTTCTATTTTTCTTTGTGGTTTCCATTTCAGCTCATAAATATTCAAATACCAAAACCATACTCAACTCAAAATAAGATAAACAAATAAACAAAATAAAACTCACTCAGTAATGAGCAGACGAGTCCTGTCGTGGACGCCAGATGCTCCGTTTCGTACTTTGTACTTTAAGAACCAGAAGTATATTAAAACTCGATGTTTTGTGTAGTCATTAAATGGATGAAAATTCTCTTCTTCCACATTAACACAAACATTTTTATAGTTCAAATATATACTCGCTTTGTTTAACTTCCCAAATTTTCTCTCAGAAATATATATTTATGGCGTAAATCATGCTTATTAATATCATCAAAGTAAGAAACTCTACTCAAATGCCATTCTCAAAATACCATAACATTATTCCATTTTTTATTACAGTTGCCCTTCGGAACTTACAAAATATTACAAAACAAAGATAATAATCAAGTAGAGCATCAACATGACAATATGAAGCCGTTTCTGTATTTAAGATGGGGAAAGCGAATTCTTTATAAATTCCGTTTGCCGCTTTAACTTTCTTCCATAACTATGCACTAGATGTACTGGAAGTGATTCTTGATATAAATCTGTGCCAAGATTCTGTTTGACTGTGGCGCCGGATTCGACGAGCATTTGCTCTTGCTTTTTTAAATGCTATCAGATTTTCCGTGGTAGGATACCTTCGGAAAATACCCCAACATTTTCTTTGTTCTTTATAAGCATTACGACATTCATCATTCCACCATGGTTTGCGATATTTGCGTGGAAGATGGGTACGCTTTGGAATTGAAGCATCAGCAGCCTTAATAATATAATCGGTGATATTTTGGACAGCCTCATTAATATCGGCAGATGAAATAATTGCCTCTGTAATCAATGCACGCTTAATAAATGTAGCCAAATCTGCTTTTTGGAAAATGTATGTCGGTGGGCTTTGCACCAAATTACTACTATTATCATGAGCGATGACAAGAGGAAAATGATCGCTATTATGTAAATCACTTTCAACTGCCAAATTCAATAATGGGAAAATTGCCGGAGAACAAATAGCGAGGTCAAGGGAATGGAAAGTACCAATGGGTTCATGGAAGTATGTCTCTTCGTTGATATTGAGCAGACAGAGACAGTTATCAGAAATGAATTGTTCTATCTGTCGCCCACGGGAGTTGGTACTATCCGAACCCCACAAAGTACTATGTCCGTTAAAATCACCAAGCAAAATGAAAGGAGTTGGAAGCTGATCAACCAAAATATTCAAATCGTCGTGCGAAATAACCACCTTTAGAGGCAAGTATAAGTAACAGACCATGACTAAGGATTTGACATGAATCTGCACAGCCACAGCTTGTAAGTTAGTGCGTAGATTAAGGATAGTACTGGGATAAAGGTTGGAGGTTAAAATGCACACTCCACCAGAGAATGATGCACCAGTTTCGTTATCCTTCCTTGCACAATTATAACCTCTTAATTTGAAGTGAAAATTTGGTTTCAGAAATGTCTCTTGAAGAGCAACGCAAACAGGATTTGATTTATTAATGAGAGCTTTGATGTCAGTCAGTTTTGTCCTAATGCCGAGACAATTCCACGAAGCGAAAAAACCCATTAATTAACAGAAGGAGGGGTTTTATCAACACCAGTAATGGGAGTTGCTGATAATTCGCAACTCATTTGGAAATCGTCATCATCAGAAGGATGAATTATTAAAAGCTCGGTAGTAGATGGATTTCCAAACAACGAGGGTAAATCTTTAGTAGCAAGACCAGTTTTGCCTTGATCAAGAGCTAGAGAACGCCTTGATTTTAATATCCCTAGCTGGTTGCCTTTTTTAGAAAGCTTCAAGGTTAAAGCTTTTTGTGATTTGGATACATTTTTCTTCTTTAATTTTGTGGCAGATTTTTCTTTTATAAGGCTGGAGAGTTGATCTGAATTAGAGTCAGTAGAGACTATGACACCACGTTTGGTTTGTGTACTAGAAGTTGCAAGCGATGTCTTTGTTACAGAAGCATACGTTCGACCTTCCTTAGGCATTTGTCCTAATACCAAACGTCTGGTCTCGGGATATGTTATATCTTTTTTCACTTTAATTGTTATAATTTCTTTCTCAACTTTCCATTTAGGGCAAGATCGTGAGAAAGATGTATGATCCCCTTTACAATTCACACAGGCTTCTTTTTATTTGCAGTCTCATGGCCAGCTACTGCACAACGGGCGCAAGTCAAAGTTCCGCGGCAGTTAGTCTTTGAGTGGCCAAAACGCTGGCACTTGAAGCATCTTAAAGGATTTGGTATGTAAGGTCTTATGGGTAATTTCATGTAGCCTGCCTTAATTAAATCTGGCAGTTTTGGTTTAGGTGCTTCGTATTAAGTAGCTGTCCATCACGTCGGATTGCTATGCGACGGACATGTGTCACTCCCTGATTTTTCAACTTGTCAGTAATTTCCTCCAAAGTAACATTAAATAACTCCCCGCAGGTAATTACCCCTTTCGAAGAATTCATATAGCTATGAGGAATAATAGAAACCGGTATTTGTCCAAAAGATTTAAATTTTAGAATTTTATTAGACTGTTGTCGCGATGACACTTCGACGAGTAAGTCACCCGATCGAAGCAACTTCTCCAATGCTTCCAGTTAAAGATTTTTCTACCAAAAATGGTGAAACGGAATGGAAAGTTTCTTTTTCAGTTGAAATTCGCTTGACAATAAAAAAAGATGTCAAATGGTTTTTCAGATTGTTTTGGTGCTACGAGATGCCCACTGAAGGGAGCAAGGTTTTCGCGGCGCATACGATATTGATGGGGATTCAGGCACAGCGGCATCGCCCACCACGGCCCTATAAGGGATGGCAGTAACTGGCTCTAGATGGTCCTAGCCTCAGCACTTACCATAATGCTAACTGGTACCTACACGCTGGGAGTCACCCCCGGGGACAGTGACCCCCCTTAACGCCAAGCCCAAGGAGTGACCCCTTCGCTTGATCCCTAACAGACTAACAACTTAGGTTGATAGTTACCGGCCGATTGATACACCGGGGACCACAGTGCACCACCCGTCTAATGGGTTGCCACGCACGGCAAACACGTGGGGGTATTTGCTATCCATGAGAAGCAAAAAGCAAACAGAGCGGCGACAACTTCTCATGGAGAGCTCCCTCGCCTACCCTCGAGGGAAAGAAGAACGGCAGCTAAAAGCAGAAGACGGAGGGGAGAGTAAACATAAAGGGAGTAAAGATCCCTTGGGAGTGGGACACCCGTACTCACCTATAGTAGGTAAGCCCCTGAGGAGTATCAGCCATTTGAACAAAAAAAAGTATTTAAAAAATGGAATGCATGCAACTATGTCTTGTAATAATAAAAAGTTAAACTCCAAGCTTGTAATTTTTTTTTTCATTTCTGAAATCCTGTGAGTGTAACACAAAAACTAGAATAACTTAATCTTTAAAAAATAATTAATAAATGCCAAATTTTTTAAATTATTTACTTTAAAGCAAAATATTGGAAAGTATGCAAAAATAATAAATTAAAAAAATAAGCGAATTAAAATGCTTATTGTTTCGGAAAATGTGTTTAAAATAGTATTAATTATTTTTCGAGGCTCAATCTTCTCCCTACCAGTTCTTGAAGGAGTTTTAATTATAAAATAACAAATTAAATATTCTTTCCTTAAAGAATTTTGCAGATTGTTTGAAAATTGCCGATATTATATCTTTTGTGTAGTGCTTAAATCAAAGATCATAATAAAAAAAAATGCTAGCAAACGTTCTCTTTGGTTAGAAATTCGGAGTTTGATTGCTGTATTCATAAAATAGGACATTTTTTTCCCGCAGTATTCATATTTTGGTATTTAACATCTATTGTGGGTAGGCAGAGTCGTTTGCAAGGAAAAGGAGAGGTTTTGATTTGCGATAGTTTTGGCATTATACCTGCGAAATTTTAAATGGTATATATAGACCAGAAAAATATTTTTTTCCATAAAATATTATTTGCCCTTTGTTACTTACTATTCTGTCATTTTAAATCATTAAATTTTAGTCAATTTTGAAAATTTACATTGTTAATGAAGTTATTTCTTAGATATGGATCTACATATATTTTAATAAATAAATGCAATCAATTGCTTTGTAAATTAACTAATTTAAAATTTTGCAAATTTATAAAAAATATTTTTAAAAATTTATAAGAATTTTTAAATATTTACAGTGAGTTATTTATATCAATAACTCTTAAAATGAAAAAAGAAGTGGGAGAGGGAACTCCTAAATGATTCAATTTTCCGATGCAGCAATGATTTTAATGAATATGCAAAAATACTATTTCAACATTATGCTTCAACATCAAATGCGTCTTTCCGTAATTAATAAATTGTAATCAAACACAGTGGTAAAAAAAAAAAAAAAAAACGGAACGTCTGAAATTCTTTAAGTGAAATTATAAAGCATTATTAAATTGTGTACACAACCCCTTATTCTTCAGCAGTAATTTGACTACAGGATTAGGGCGATGCGAGTACTCTCCCCACGCTGCAAATGAACTCTTGACCGCAAGAAGGGGCAGGGAAAGGCTCATTTTTTATCCTGTATAATTTCGGCCGCTTTGGTTTTTAGAACTGCATTTCAAAGAGCAAAGGAATTCAGAGTGTTAAAAAAAACTTATTTCATGTTTGTAGATTTGAGTGCTTGCAAATCAGAGAGGTCTTGTTGGTGTTTAGTTAGCTAACAGACTCAACAATTTCCTTCTATAAAGAAGGTACCCTGCGATCACAAAAGAAGAGGAGGGGGGGGGGGGAATTGTAACAGTAATTCGGAAAATAGTTCCACTTGTCTCATTGAAGAAGACTCTCCTTTCAAGGATATTCCCGTTTTCTGTCTATACTTATTTATTATTAATTATAAATTAATTTCAAATATATATCCGTGAAAAAAAAAAGAGAATTTGAAACGGTGATAACCCGCCTCTTTCTTCCCACCTGCGTTCGTGAGATTTCCAGTGAAGAAGAAATGTAAAACTATGTTCAGTTGAACTTTAGATTTTGAAATGATAGGATAGGAATCCATTTTGATGCGTGCTTAGTGCATAAATATATTCGATTTAGAAAGTTGTTATTTTGAGCTGAAAAAGCAATTGAAAATCTAATTGTCTTAATGTTTGTCAAGTATTAAATGTCAATGTGTTTGTCCTGCAAAATAAATGTTTTGTACTTAATTCGAGTATTTGATTTGCACCATTTTGCTATGTTTAATTGGATACCACTGAACAAACTTTCGAACTCGATCTATACAAAAATTTCTTCATGGTGCATCGGCCGGGAAAGGCCGGAATTACCTTGATTTTAGTAGGAACTCGAATTATTATTTGAATATCCCTTAAGTTGTCTTTACAATAGAAGAATTAATTTCGGATCGGATAGCGCATGTTAAACGCACGAAGACTGCTAAAGGTAAAGTTTTTTTAAAACAAAAATGGATACAATGGAAATGAACAGAAAAGTGCGAACCGCACTAAGATTCTCTGCTACACGGCTTGTTAAAGTTATTGATAACATTTTAAAAGAAGAAAACATTCATTTTGATTCCTTTGGGGAAACTGTTAATTTACTGATTTCGAAATCAGAGGAATTGAAAAATATTGATAGCATTCAATGGAACAACTTTAGATTTATATATGACACCGAGTTAAATTCGTCATTTGAATATTCTGACAAAACCGCTACCATGATATTTCGCGTTGTTCCGAATTTTCGCCGCTAGAGGGCACACCTATAATATGTTTATTAGGAGAACGATGTAAGTTACTAGCGGCTAAATCACAACACGCTGTGTATGAGATGGACGAGTCCATTGAAAGACGAATTTTTTCGTAGGGACAAGGTTTAAGAGGAAGAGACTAGTTTTTGTTTACAAAACTGTAGGTAGTTGAGGTTTTTTGGCGCAAATGCCAAATTTGGCCATACTGCAGCAAGCATATGGTATTATATAAAACTTGAAATTTAATTTATTTTTAAAGCTTCAGCAATTCAATAAAAACATGGACATAAAAGTTTTAAAACCTAATTAGCACAAAAGTAATATTCAGAATTCCAGCGAATGAAATTGCACAAAATCTTATTCAGCACAAAATTTAAAAACTAGCACACAAATTCAATGGAACTATCAATATAAAAAATGCCCAAATACATGAAAATAAGAAGCTAATAAAAAGTTACAAAATAAACAAAGAGAGTACAATTGAAAAAAGATAAAGTTTATCTAAGATGACGATTTATCAAATACATGTAAAAAAGCGAATAGCTTTTAAAAAGTTAAAAATATTTGGGTGGTGTTTTTCACCCACCAAGTCCTGCATAGTTAGAGAAGATGACTGGAAAAACAACTCAGGATGTGATTTAAAATCAGGACATTCAATAAGAATGTGTTTTACAGTAAAATCTATACTGTATGTAGGACACGTGGGTTTTCTCTCTCCACAAATGAGATGTTTATGAGTTAGACGTGTATGTCCTATACGGAGGCGGGTCAATTTAACATCCAACCATCATACAAGGAGTACAGGCCATAATCCAATGAAAGATTTAATGGTATGCAATTTGTTGTCAACTTGCTCATTCCAGTTTGCCTGCCAAGTGGAATAAAGATGAGAAAGAAAAAACTTCTTCGCATCACAGTATGGAATATTTTGTGAAAGAAATGAAGAAGCAGATTTTGCAGCACAGTCTGCTGCCTCATTCCCAGAAATGCCCGAGTGACTCGGTACCCAACAAAATAAAATATTAAATGTCTTATTTCGAAGAAGGTGTAAAGTATTTAGAATTTCTAAGGCGACAGGATGCATTTGATTGTAGGGACGGGAGAGTGTCTCTAAAGCACTCATACTGTCAGTATAAATAATGAAGCTGCGATAAGTATACATCGAAATTTCCTGAAGGGCAGAGGAAATTGCCATTAGTTCCGCAGAAAAAACAGAAAAACAGGTATGTAAACGATAGCTCAGTGTACCAGATGGAAGTACAATGCCAAATCCGACATGTCTATCTGATTTCGAGCCATCTGTAGGTAGGTAGGTATATAGATTTTAATGGCACAAGAGCCATTTGAGGCCATACTGCGCCAGTCATATGAGCCATCTGTAAAAACTGGGATGAAAGATGAATACTGACAGCGATGATAGAGAAATATCTATTGAAAAACAACAGATGCTGTTGCGGATTAATCATATCCAGAAAATGGATTTAAAAAGGTAAATTCTGGGTTGTTAAATGTCACAGAATGTATAATTAATCAGCGACAGTTCAAGAATACGAGTAATATATAAATTGTTTCTTTGGACCGATGGACTGGACGGATTAATAGAGAATTACGTAGGCAGCAGTCCATGACGTCAGAGGTAGGAGCTTAAAGTAGGTCAACCAATCAAAACGTTCTCTTTTTTTCTTTCAGCGATTGAAGCGCCCTCTAGAAACCGAGGTTTCGTCAGAGGATGCACAGAGGGAGAAATCAGTTTGCATCGTCCAATCGACCAGGCAGGAGGAAGCTGAGCCAGTCGCCGGTCCGAGCGGGATACAAAATCATCGGTACGAGAGCCTTCCATCACCGGACGGAATAGACACGCCGCCATCCAACCCCTCCACCACCGTGAGTAATTCCTCTTGGTTTTCGCTTAACAGATTTTTACCAAATCATGATCCGGAGGAAATAGAACCTTCGCCGGAGATACCGCTATCGCCCTGGCAAATACCGGAGTTTGAAGAGGACACGCAGGACCTACTTCAACAGATATAAAAAGAGGAATTACTTGCGAAAGGCCATGACCAACAGGAGATTAACAAGAAAAAGAATCAAGACTTGCTGCAATGTGTATACTCTCTATGCAACCCTGAATGACAAGACAACAACTACTACATGGGACACCATTCCTCGGAAAAAAAATGATGGATGGACTTGGGAATACCTGCCTACTGCTCTTGAAGCCCATGTTTCCAATGTGGTAACGCAAAATTTATTTAACACTTGCAAATACAAATTGCTAAAAAAAGTTGTTGTCTCATTAAGACAAATAGCCCGCACTTATGATATCATTCAAGATTACGGAATCGTCGGTGACACTACAAAAAAAGCTGAACCAACTGCAAAGATGTCAACTCAAGCAACAACTCTATTTGCAAGCAGAGATTTGGCCTTTTACGCTGAAAAAGGTGCAAGAGACATTGACCCACATGAATTGGATCTAAAAGGCACCACCAGAAATTTCAAGAAACAGAAGACCGGAAGAAACTCACCTACACATGGTATCCAGGATGCAAGAGGGCTATAACACATATCTATGACGAGCTGGTTGTAAAGAAGATCCTCAACAAACCATTCGTAAATGACACGACAATAGGAGATGGACTTTTCTCTACCTATAGACCTGAAGTGCTAAAATCACCAACTCAATTGTATGCAAAGCAAATTGAATTTGCAAAAACATTCACGACAAAATTTGAAATTACTGGTAAAACATACTGGTCCATGTGCACAATACTCAAGAAACCTGTAACCACTGGTGTGCGTTTTGAAAATTTATCAATAAATGATAATGGATTTTATTCTCCTCTTGGTATTATGTCTCCCTATCCAGGTATCAGAGCTACAGAAATAAGAAAAATTTATGTTGATTCCGAAGACCTGATTTTAAAAATGAAAGACGTAGACAACATTGAATACAACATTGGTGAATTTACAATAAACAGACAGTAAGAATTTTTTTGTCTCTCTTTATTTCGAACAGATGCAACAACACATTTTCTTTTTAGGTGCTGACTACTGAGGAGTGAAGGGAAGTGAAGAACAGGGACACGCCTCCGGGTAATACTGACCGTCGGCGTGAAAATGGCGCGGGCTAAGCGTTGGTGTTTCACTCTAAACAACTCCACCCTGGAGGATCACCCACCCTTCTGGTTCACTGACGATGAAAGTTATGGATTTCAATACGAACAGGGAAAAGAGGGAACGTACCACATTCAAGGATTTGTAACATTTAAAGACAGAAAACGATTAACTCAACTCAAACAGATGACAACAAAGGCTCATTGGGAGGTGATGAAAGGCTCATTGAAACAAAATGAGGAGTACTGTTCCAAACAAGAAAGTAAAGTAAGTGAGTTTTTTTCTTAAAACTTAAAAAAGGAAGAGGAGAATGCATTAGAAAAACTGCAAAGAGATTGTCATGATTATGACAACTTATTTTCTATTTACAAAGAAAACTTTAAACTTTCTTGTCGGTTCCATACTTTTATTCAAAAGTATCACGGACTAAAACAGGAACCGAGAGATCATCTAACAACCTGTGTTGCCATTGTAGGACCTACAGGCACAGGAAAAACAGGTCAAATTAGATACAACTACGACATAAATGAAATTTATTGGAAACCCCACGGACAATGGTGGGATGGTTACAAAAATGAAAAGGTAGTGATATTTGACGAATTCTATTCATGGTATTCTTATGGTGACTTGATAAGATTACTTGACAGATATCCATTGAAGGTGCCAATCAAGGGGAGTTATGCTGAGTTCAACTCAGAAATAATCTACATCACAAGTAATCAACACTGGTCTGAATGGTACCCGAACATCCCAAACAAAGATGCCTTGTGGAGAAGAATGCAAGTGAAAATTGACCTGACATACATGGATAAAAAAGATGCTTGGTTAGGACCAATGGTAAGTCAAAAAATTAAAAATTGTTAATCCCATGGGGCAAAGCAAAATACATTTATAGACATAATTGTTAAAGTCCGACTTCTGCAAAAGCCTTTTCCTTCTCACACTGAACAGTGGAATGCAAGAGGAACGAACATCATAAATTATTAGTAATAAACTGTTCGATCTGCCGCCCACGAGAGTTTGTATTATCCGAACACCACAACGTACTATAGCCGTTGAAGTCGTCGAGTAAAATAAAAGGCGAAGGAAGTTGGCCCACAAGATTATCGAGATCCTGTTGAGCAATGACATCATTGGGCGGTAGATAAATACAGCAGACTGTGACCAAAGCTCGCGTATGAACTTGCACAGCCATAGCCTGCAGAATAGTATGCAAATTGAGAGGTGTACTAGGATAAAGATTTGAGGTAAAAATACATACACCTCCAGAATTATGATGTCCACGATCTGTGTCTTTCCGCACACAGTTGAAACCGCGCAATTTGAGTGGAATATTCGGTGCCAAAAAGGTTTCCTGAACACCAATGCAGACAGGATGAAATTTGTTAATAATTGTCTTGATGTCAGGTAATTTGGAACGAAGACCGCGACAATTCCATGAAAGGAAGGTACCCATTTCGAAAGTTTGAAGGATTAAGGGCATTAGTTGGTGGTTGCGTGGTATAGCAACTCATTTCCAAATCTTCATCCTCTTCCTCCTCCTCAGACGGATGGATTGAGATGAATTCGGGACTTTTAGACACGTCATGAAAAATTGACTTTAAGTCTTTATGGACTATGCCTTGCGTCGCAAGTACCAGAGCGACTGAATTCTGAAAATTAGCCATTTTTAACCGGGAAGTCAGCTTCGTCGGTGAAGGACCACGTTTAGCGATTTTTAGTTTTAGCGATTTTTCAGCTTTTGATTTCAATTTAGTTCGTACAGATTTAACATTTTCAATAGTATTTTTTATTGTAGGCTCGGTGTCAGTATCTGAGGATTTTTCTGATGCTTTACTTTGATTGTTAATTTTAACGAAGTTGGAGCAAAAGCAATTTGCACAAAAAGAATTTTTAACAGCGGATGCATAACTTAATCCTGGTGTTTGGGAAAGAATTTTTTTCCTAGCCTCTGGGTAAGATATGTTTTCTTTTATTTTTACTGCAGTTATCTGTTTTTCGAGTTTCCAGCGCTCGCATAGCCGGGAAAAGGATGTATGACCACCTCCACAGTTCACGCACCTTTCTTCTGCTTTGCACTGCATACTGTCGTGGCCTTTCTCAGCACAGCGGGATATAGCCAGCAAATATAAATTCAGGCAAATTCGGGCTATGAAATGTGAGAATAAAATGTTTCGTGGGAAGGAGCTTTCCATCTCGCCGAATAGAAATCTGGCGTACATGTGTCACTCCCTGCCCTTTCAACTCATGAGATATTTCTTCAACTGATAGATTGAATATTTCCCCGCAGGTAATAACGCCTTTAGAGAAATTTAAAGCTTTATGAGGACTGACATTTACAGCTATTGTCGCTAAAGCTTTTAATTTGACTAATTGTTGGGCTTGCTTTTTAGAACTAACTTCAACAAGCAAGTCCCCAGAACGCATTTTACGGATGCAAGAAACTTCACCAACAGTTGCTGTAACGGCTTTTTGAACTAAAA
Organism: Argiope aurantia; assembly: GCA_026543865.1. Classification (NCBI taxonomy): domain Eukaryota; kingdom Metazoa; phylum Arthropoda; class Arachnida; order Araneae; family Araneidae; genus Argiope; species Argiope aurantia. The sequence continues at coordinate 138,169 of JAPMOR010065813.1, forward strand.
ATGGCGAAACAGAGTTAAAAGATTCATTTTTTTCAGACACACGCTTTATTAAAAAGAATTTGTCATAAGTTTGGACATTACAAAAATTAATTTTTCTATGATGCCCACTGAAGGGAGACTTTTTGGAGTAAGCCATGCAAAAGGAAGAGACAGATTCGGATTCCGACGGCACCGCCCACCACCGAGCCCAACAAGGGAAGGCAGTAACTGGCTCTGGACACTCCCAGCCTCAGCACTTACCTTGGTGCTAGCCGGAGTCTATATGCTCAGGGCCATCTCCAGGAACGTTGACCATCCTTAACGCCAAGCCCCAGAGGATGACCTTTTCGCTTGATCCCTAGCAGACTAACGAAACGATTAGGATACCGGCCGATTGATACACCGGGGACCACAGTGTACCGCCCGTCTAATGGGTTGCCACGCACGGCCAGCACGTGGGGTTTTTGGCTGACCATGAGAAGCGAGAAGCAAACAGAGCGGCGACAGCTTCTCATGGGGAGCTCCCTCGCCTGTGGTCGAGGGAAGGAAAAAACAGCAGAAAGCGCAGTGGAGAGTAAACATAAAAGGACTAAAGATCCCTGGGAACATTGGGATTGGGACACCCGTACTCACCTATAGTAGGTGAGCCCCTGAGGGGTACAAAACTGCAGGAGTTCGCAAATTGTGCAGACAAAGGATACCGACGTGCTCTAATTGGTAGATTTCTTTCTCACAGAATTTTCAGTGCTGTATTTGCTGCAACCAATACGTGTTGTTTAGTTTGGGTTTATGTTTACTTTTTCGTCTGCTCTTTTCCAAAATGGAGAAAATAAATCTTCCAGAGAAATATAAGTATAAAGTATTTGAGATTGATGAAGATTTGGCTGTTTTCCGTATTTCCGATATTATAAATAAAGAATTAGCGTGAAGAATTATTAAAATAAGACTTGAAAATCGAGCTTTTATAAGCTACCATAAATTATCTATATGCAGAAATACTATAATTAAGATATTTCGATGACATTAAACGGTATAGAAATCATTATAATTCTTATTGAATATGCATGTGCAAGAAGAGATTTATTTTTTTAATTTTATATTAAAATTATTACCATTAGATGTCTATCTGCAAATGCATTATATTTATTAAGATATTTTGGATGAAATTAAATGGTATAGAAATCATTTCAATTCACACTGAATATGCATATAAAATATCACAAGAGGAGACATATTGAATCAAGAGATTGAAAATAAATGAATTAAAATCAAACTATTTCTTTTGCTGATTTTTTAAATTTAAATATAATATTTGAATTTATCTATGTTTATCTGAAAACAAAATATATAATTTTAAGAAAAAAAATTACTTTACTTATAAATTCATATTCTAAAATATGAACGTTGATGGTATGTATCAAGAAACAGATAGAAGATAAATGTTGTAAAGTGGTGAGCACCAGCTGCTCCTCGAAGATTTCAACTCTGTTATAGATAAAAATCGCAATATTTCTGACTTATCTTGCAATAAAGAAACAACATTCCCAATGGTTTTATTTTTTAAGGATTGCCCAGAGATTTCTGACTTTTCTTTGAGCTCTAAAATTTTAGGAATTTCTTTTTCAGCAAACTGGAATTTTCAGAAAACAGAGAATTGAACTCAGTTTACTTATTAACTTAATATCAAGATTTATAAATATATAAATAGTTTATATATCTCTTTTGAATACTTATTGCTTGCATCTTTGTAACACATATTTTAGGAATGGATTAAAGAATATGAACAAAAATCAGAAACAGTTAGGCGTGTTCAGAAAACACACAAATCAATGGGCGCCTTAATGTTTATAAATGTGACTTAATATGCCAGCACAATGTGCGACAAGTAATAACTAATATTTCATATTTTATTACTTTAAATGCATTACATGTGTGATTTTAGACACTTTTTATTTTATTATTTAGATAATTACAAGGTTAGATTTAAAGTTTATTTGCATGTGGCAAGAGACATATTTGTATCTGTCTAGCTACGGATATATTTAATTGCAGCAAATTTCATTATAATAAGTATTTGTATTATTCATATTTTCTAAATTGTTTTAGTGTTACAAATCCTTAAAAGTTTTAGAGCTTCCATACTCTATACTATATATTGACATATATTTTTAACCAAAGTCTGATCTAAAGTTCATTTTGCTTGAGGCATGAATAATATTTCGTGCCTCCCTTGTTACACAGCACCTAGCAAATGGTGCATAGTATATATGTATTTTCCTCATATGGAGATATTTTTTCTTTTTATTCTATTTTCAATCTTTTGATCAGTTCGATGAACAAAAGAATATCCAGTGATTTTTTTTTTTTGTGTGTGTGCTGTTATTTGTGATCTTCACAATGCACATTTCATTAATAAGAGAACATTTTATGTTAAGAAAACATTTTAAAAGTTTCAGATCTGGACCTGAATTGAAATAAAATATTGATTTATTTATAATTTTAATAAATTTATGATCTTTAAACACATTTGAAATATAGTTAAAAAAAAAATAAAGACTTTAGATTGGTTTATTATTAGTTGAAATTTTTAAAACACTACTTCATACTTTATAAATAATATCTATTTTCTTCTACTGAAATTCATCCACACTTAATGTTCTCATTATTCATAATTATATGAAAACTATTTTTACAGTTACTAAAATGTAAGAAAGAAAGTAAAAATACTTGATGCTTTGCAGTCCTTAAAATGACTATTCAAAGGTAAGTTTTAATTATTTAAATTTGATTTATAATAATATATAATCAAATATATGAAACATTGATGGTATTTATTGAGAAACAGATTGCAGATACTTGATGTACAGTGGTAAGCACTAGCTTTTAAACTCTGTTAAAAAAATCATTTTTTTGCTGTGTCTTACAATGCATGAACAACATTTCCATAGTTTGGCTTTTTAAAATTTGCCCAGGGATAAGGATTGCCCTTAAATTTCTGTCTTCTTTTCTTTTTTAAGTTTTAAACTTTTATGTAGTACCTTTGCAGCAAATTTCAATAGTTTCATAATCCAGTCTTTTCTAATATTACATATCTTAAGTGTAAAATGAAATTCCTAACTAAAAATAAATTCTGAATTATTTTAATAGCTTACAAATATAGATTAAATTCATAAGCATAAAATAAAAATAAACATAAAACATTTCAGATTTGTCATGATTGCTGCTGTTAAAAAGTTCAAACCATTATCAGAGCTAACGTGAAAGCATCTGATAGAGTTGTTTAATTTAGGGTATACCGCAGTTTCTGCAAAACAGATGTTGCAAATGGAATTAGAGCTTCATATCAATGAAGATTATGAAGAAGCATGTGTGGACAGTTCTAAGCTACCCTCATTATCTGTCATAAATCACTTGCTGAATAATGAATTTACGAAAATCTATAGGTCACGAAAAGAAAGTGATATCATCAGAGAAATTGAAAAATATTTTTTTCTTACAATCAACAACCCTTCTGTAAAGCTGCTTTTTCAAAAGAAAATAACAGTTTGGCAGTTGTTGTAGTGACTCTGATAATGGTATGGTATGGTATGGTATTTTGAGATTTAATGGCACAAGAGCCATATATGGCTATACTGCGCCAAACAAATGGTATTAAAAATGTCACGTACAATTCAGTCAGTTTAAATTTATAATTTCTCGTGATAAAAAGAAAGACTCCAATAATGAATAGTATCAGCATTTATAAAAATGTGAATTGCATCCCGTAAAGAAAAAATTTCCAAAAATGTTAAAAGATTAAAATATCGATGAAATTTAAAAGGTGAAAATGCATGTCCTTATAACATTAAAATAGATACAATAAATTACAAAACGAAGTGAAAAGAAAAAAAATCATTGCAATCTTTTGATTCGGTGTTTTTTCAAGTATTTGCTATGTATAGGGGTACTTGAAGGTTCACTGTAAAAAATTTTAAGATTAATCCATCTAACTTGACATTCTTGGGGACTTTGTTTAAAAACAATTTTATCATCCGTGATGGAATCGTTAGAAGGTTCCGCAGCAAGTGGTGTTTCATCAATTGTTTCATGAGGGTTGTATTCTGTTGCATTATTCGATTCTATTTCACTGTCGGTGTTATGATTGGACTTATTTGTGGTCATTAATTCAAGCTCAGACTTGGCTTCATCCATTTTATTGGCTGATTTAGAATTAATGGAAGAGCTCAAATTTGAGACTGGCATAGATTGGGAGACTTGTCGAGGTGAAGTCTTCCAGAATTTAGAATACGATATATTTTCAGAACTGTGCTTGTAATCTTTTTTATATTTTTTCTTATAAGTGACAGTTTTAAATTTATTCAGGTCCTGTGACATTTCATTAGATGGGACATGAAACGTTTCATGTTCATGACCAGTTGGCTGATTAACATTACTACTATTGAGAGCTACTGGCAATGTCTTTACAATAACGGATTCGGGAGTATTATCAGTAAGTATATTGTTTCTTTTGTCTTGAATAATATCAGTTGCAGGTGGTTTTTTGATCATAGAAGAGTAGCTGGTACCAGATACAGGAGTTTGAGATTTTACAAGTTTACGAGCTTCGGAGTAAGAAATTTGTTTTTTAATTTTTGTACTAATTATTTCTTTTTCTAGCTGCCATGCTGGACAGTTTCGAGAAAAGGAAGTATGTGTACCTTGACAATTAAAGCATTTCTCCCTAGATGTGCATTCCGAACTATCGTGACCTACTTCTGCACAGCGGGCGCAAGTTAGTGTCCCTCGGCAAGAAGTTCTTGAATGTCCGAACCGTTGACACTTAAAACAACGAAGCGGATTCGGTATATATGGTCGAACCAACAGGCGCATGTACCCTGCCTTAATGTACTCAGGTAATTTGTTGAGACTAAAGGTAAGAACCAGATGTTTCGTATTTAGGAGCTGGCCATCTCACCGTACAGATATACGCCGTACATGGCTAACCCCTTGTCCTTGCAACTCTTTAGTTATTTCATCTATCGGCACATTGAATAGCTCCCCACAGGAAATGACACCTTTGGAGGAATTCAGTGAAGAATGTGGAGAAACAACAACTGGTATATTTTCTAATGATTTTAATTTCATAATTTGTACAGACTGTTTACGCGATTGTACTTCGACCAGCAAATCGCCAGATCGAAGTTTTTTAGTACTTTTAACTTCCCCAATATTGCCAGTTATGCCTCTTTCAACAAGAAACGGAGAGACAGAATGAGATGTATCATTAGTAACAGATGATCTTTTGATAATGAAAAAGGTTGGAAAATTAGGTACGGTTGTAAAGGTAGAAACATTTTGTTGCCCACTGAAGGGAGCTTTGTTTTTTTTTTACCCATGCACAAAAGGTCATGAGATTCGGGTCCCGACGGCACCGCCCTCCACCGAGCCCTACAAGGGATGGCAGTTACCGGCTCTGAGAACTCCAGCCTCGGCACTTACCATGGTGCTAGTCAAGACCTATACGCTCAGAGCCACCTCCAGGAATGTTGACCACCCTTAACGCCAAGCCCCAGAGAATGGCCCTTTCGCTTGATCCCTAGCAAACTAACCAAATTGTTAGGTTACCAGCCGAATTGATGCACTGGGGACCACAGTGTACCACCCGTCTAATGGGTTGCCACGCACGGCCAACACGTGGGGTTTTTGGCTGTCCACGAGAAGCAAGAAGCAAACAGAGCGGCGACCGCTTCTCATGGAGAGCTCCCTCGCTTGCCGTCGAGGGATGGAAGGATCAAGCAAAAAGCAGAAGGCGTAGAGGAGAGTAAGCATGAAGGGAGTAAAGATCCCTGGGTACCTCGGGATTGGGACACCCGTACTCACCTATAGTAGGTGAGCCCCTGAGGGGGACTCTGATAATGGAGCGAAGTATGGATTTTCTTAGTTCAAGATAGATAATGGTTGATGCATCTGGCCACATGGACAGATTAAATCGTCGTGTTTACTTTTTTATGTCTCCAGGTGTAGCTGGAGGAGTACATATTGGGTGCATCATCACAAAAGAATGATAACTCACAACAAAATGTAGATAACATTGAAGACAATTTAATTATACATATCGATGAAAAAAAAAAGAAAAGAAAAGCAAAATTGTGAAAAAAAATGCAATAGTTACAACTCTTCAAATCACTGAAGACTTAAATATTAGGAAAAAGCGAATGATTCAACATTTAAAAGAACTGCAATCAACAATATTAGAATGGGACACATTACATCCTCTTCCAGATATGGAAGAAAAAATCAAAGCCATAAAAGCAAGTTTTCAGGTAGCCACTGCTTCAACTAGTAGTTCTCATAAAGAAAAGGAAATGTTAAAAGTATCCAAAGCTCCATCAAACAAACATATTAGCAAACAAAGAAAATTTATAGTAAAGAAGAAAAAAATCAAAACAAAATCATCAATAACAATTTTTTAAGCTAATTATTGTATTTAAGTTAAATGTTATTTTAAATTATATTAAAAATATTAGTCCTTGAGAGACTTTAATAGAAATTTTGGAAAATGTATATTTCTGTATAAATGTGTGTATTTTTTTTTATTTACATATAAATAAAGTATTTCTATTTTTTTATTTGAAATTTTTATAAATTTACAAGGACTGCCTAGTTATTAATTTAATTTAATTTCAATTTTTCTTTATTTCATTTAAAGGAGTGCAAAATAATAATAAAAAAAAACATGTTGACATAGATTTAAGTAATTGAATGAAAACAAGAGAATAGATATTTGAATAAACAATACAAAAAACCTTGGGTTTCATTACAGTAACAAAAAATGTGATACTTATGAATTAACAGAGAAAGATTGGCGATAATACGATTTTTTTTGTATAAACAGCACATACAAATGCTTGTTTTTTCTCGTAATTCACTTTGGTGTTACATTTGGAGATTTTTGGCCCTTCCTTCGTTAATTACTATCAAAATATATTTAAAAGGGGAAATTATTGAGTAATTTCTTAAAACAGGAAAAATCAATGAATAATATAATTCTAGAATGAAAACCCATATGATATTTTTTAAAAATAACATCTTAATGGCAGTTTTTAATGATGGAATAAAATTTTTTAAAAAGCGATTGAGTGAAATGGTTTGAGTCCTTGTCCATCAACAATATATATAAATATATACTTCTCTAATTTAATCTGTCTAAATTTAAAATACTTAGTTGTTCCCCTAGATCAGTTGCTTAAACTTGAATAGTCTGCTCTTTTAAAGCGTCTTCCTTCCCTCACGCCCCTCGATTCTCAGACTCCTGTGGTTCTGTTTTCTATTTGAAGTGTATAAGTACCTGTTCAAGTTGTGTCTCACCCGGAACATCCCTCTCTTTTGGTTTTAACCCAAATCGTATTGCATTTTCTTGTTCTGTTTATGCACAATACTCTCTCCGCCAAATGTGTTGGAGAACTGTGGTTCTCGTGAATCGGTTAATAATTCCAACATTAGGTTGACTGACTCTGGCGGTCCTGTGACTGCCTCTCTGGTGAGCCCTCCAAGGGCGGACTTACTTCCGAACATAACGCTTTCTCCGGTTGTGAACTCTGCATTAGTAGTCTCTTCTTCGGCGTTAGCGAATGACCAATTGGTGTCGTCTCCTCGCTCCTTTCCGTTGTTGTCGAAGGTCGACTCAAGTCCCGTTGAAAATGGGCAAGCTTTTGTTCACCACGCATACATCAATTCTCCTGGACGCGGAGCCTCTTCAAATCCTCCTGCACTCCAAGATTGTGTTGCTGTGAATCTTCCAGTTAGCCCTCTTCGTGCGATCTCGGACATGGGTACGAAAGTTGAATTCGGCAACATTAGGATTACTCCATGCTCAGTGCTTCTTACAGATCTTGAGCATTCTGATTCCCCAATATATCGGAGGACTAGGGCCCGGTTGGCAGCCAAAAACTGGGAAGAGCAACACTCGTCTCCCGTTCTCCCTGATGCTCGGCCTGTACCTGCCTCACAAATGTCTCCCAGGTCAGATGGCAGTATCAGTGACGGTAAAGGAGCCTCTAGCCCTGTTGCAGTCAACCCGTTGCCCCCACTCTTGTCCGAGATTGTTGAGGTCATGTCGACGAGCTCCAGCGATACAAGGTCTCCTTCTCAGGTGCTGCAGGGGTTTCTTTCTCCCATTAGATCTCTGCTCCGCTCTCCACCCAGGAATCCCAAGACCGCCACTACATTTTGCTCGCCGGATTATGACGAGATTGTCAAGCTGATTGGTGGACCTGGCACGGCCCCCCCCTCCAGTACATCCTTTTGGAGGAAAAGTCACATGCCACTACTGTGGTAAGGTGATGTCGTCCCCCTGTTCCTGGAGGGAACACATGAGGGAAACCCACATGTTTTCTCCAACTACCGTCAGTACAATGGACCCCAATGGAAAAGATCCTTTTGAGAGGAGGTTTCACTGCCCCAAGCGTGGTGACTCCTTCTTCTTTGAAGCCCCTTTCCGGAGTCACAAGTGCCGGCCTGCTCAAAAAGTGAAATCAAAGCTCTTGGGCAAGTTTGATCTTGTGGTGGCCCCAAAGAGCAAAGGAATGCCAACCCGCACAGGTGCCTTAGGTCAATCCAGGTCTTTTTCAGAAGTGTTGTCTGGCTCCCCACCTAGTCTTGTTGGTCGTGGTGGCCCTCTTCCACCTTCACCTCAGCACAAGTGTAACAAATGTGGCGTAGCCTTCACATTTCCAATTTCGCTGGCCGCTCACACCTGCGGCGGAACGAACCAATCGAAGTTGCTAGGGCCATCTCCTGGGAGGAAATGTCAACATTGCCCGTTTGTTGCCAGGAACTCTGGCGGGCTCCGCTTCCATATGCATCTCAGGCATAAAAAGGCTGGTCAAGATCACAGTAGTAAAGGGAAAACTTTCCCCAACTCCGGTCCTGTCGGCCCGAAATCATCTGCAAAACCTATCTCCAACAAGTCTATTACCGCTGTTGCAAGCTGTCCGGCACCTCCATCCATCCCATCTGGAAGAGTTCGATCTACCAATAGTGGAACCAACAGCATTGCTCCTCCTTCCCCTCCAGCTGCGTCCTCGTCACCTCGTAACACTCTGGTTACAAGATGTCCCGAAAGTGTCCCGGAGGCTACGTGTCGAAGGGGAAATTCGTTGAACATCCTCTTTCCCATCATGGGCAAGCTTGCCTGTGTCGAGAGCGGGTGTTCTCGGGAATTCTCCGGAGAGACGTGGACTTCGGTGAAGCAGAGCCTGAAGCGACATATGGAGAGAGAGCACAGGATCCAGATCCACGCCACTTATTTCTGGTGCTCTCTCTGCTCGGCCAGGATCGTTAAGAGCCCTGCGGGTCACTCATGTCTTCAAGATAGCTCGCCAATTCTACCACCGGCCACTCCCTTCCCATGGGCTTGTGCGAGCTGTGTTGCTTCCTTTTCCACTGAGAAAGGCCTCCATAACAACCTGGCATCGCACAAGAAAGAGGCAATCCTGAACAGCGGTGTAAGGAAACAGATTGACAGTGGTGAAAGGAAAGAAAGACCTGTACATCGCCTGGCTGGATGTCACTAATGCATTTGGCGCCCTTCCCCACCAGGCGATATTCGAGGCACTGGAAGCTGCAGGCGCTGGCCCGGTATTTTCCAATCTCATCAAGGATATTTACCTGGGGTCAACGATTAAAATACTTGGAAATGGTGGTCTGTCACCCAGCATCAACATATTGAGCGGGGTCAAACAGGGATGCCCGGTAAGCGGACTCCTGTTTGACCTCAGCGTCGACCCAGTTCTCCGCCACATCCAAGGAGACGCCAGACATCACCGAGTCCTCGCATTTGCCGATGACGTATGTCTGATGGCCAATAACCCATCTGAGTTACAGGACATGCTGAACACAGTCGAAGATCAGTTTGCCCGCATTGGTCTCTCCTTGAACCCTTTGAAATCGGTGGCATTCCATCTGCGGGGGAGATCACCAGTTGGTCTCCTGCCCTCCCCGTTCACTGTTGGTGGCCATAGGCTGAAAGCGGTGAGCGAAGGAGAATTTCACAGGTTCTTGGGGAGGCCTGTTGGGTTTAATGCATGCCCTGACTACGCCAATCTCCACGACCTCTCCAAACTTGGGGCAAACATCCTCTCTTCCTCGTTGGCTCCATGGCAAAGGCTTGACGCACTGAAGTGTTTCTTCTTCCCAACGCTTCAATTCCCCATGAGGACCTCCCAATTCAAGAAAACTGAATGGGAGGAAATCGACAGAGCGCTGAGGGGGGAGATTAAAAACACCCATGGGCTTCCGGAAAATGCAGCTAACGAGTATCTATATGGCCATAGGAAGAGTGGGTCGTGTGGGCTGCCTGTTGCTGCTGAGGAGTCTGACCTCAACCGCATCGACACTGCTTTCAAACTCTTAACATCCCAGGACCCGCAGGTCAGTGAATTGGCATGGGACGACCTCACAGCGACAGTGAGGACTCGTCATCGCATTCCACTGGCAAATAATGAGGACTTGGGCTCCTTCCTGTCTGGGACCAGTAGGGTTGAAGCGTTTGACATCTCAAACATCTGGACGTGTGCCAGGAAGGCCTCGAAAAGGTTACGGGTAACCTGGGAGTTCCACGACAGCGTTCCCAGGTTGTTCTATGAAGATCTGACCCTAAAGGCGGTGAACCGAAGGAAAGTCTTATTCTCGATCCGGGACAGGCTCCGGATGGCCAGGTCTGGGAGACTACTTGGAAAATCTGACCAGGGGAAGGCCATGGAGTGTGTTGCCCAGTCAGCAGCCAGTTCCCACTTCATCACAGATGGTGCTTACACTCGGTTCGCTGACTGGAGGTTTATCCACAAAGCAAGGCTGAATCTCCTCCCCCTGAATGGCACCCAGGCCTGGAGGACCGGGAGCAACAGCGCGTGCAGGAGGTGCGATGAGGCCGACCTTGAAACCCTCCCTCATGTCCTTAACCACTGCAAAGGGAGGTCTAGGTGTTGGCAACTTCGCCACAATAACATCGTAGAAAGAATTAAGAGAGCTTTGGTCCCCAGAAACACTCTGGTGGCCGAAAACCAAAGCATTGGCCCGGATGGCCTGCGCCCGGATCTTGTATTCAGGAATGGAAAAAATATGTACATCATCGACGTCACTTGCCCATTCGAGAACCGAATGTCGTCATTTGAAGAAGCAAGACAGAGGAAGATCGACAAATACGCCTCGCTTGTTTCTCACTTCTCGAACCAAGGTTTCGTGGCAAGTGTCGTCCCCATCCTGGTAGGCTCACTAGGTGCTTTGGACCCTAACAACGACGCTTCACTCAAAAAGTTCATGTCCAGGAGCTATCTGACCAAATTCAGGAAGCTATGTGTGAGTGAGGCGATCAAGTGGTCCAGAGACATCTATGTCGAACATATCACTGGCCACCGTCAGTTCGACGAAAACTCTGGGCCGCTTGAAGCCCTTGTGCCTGGTGAGCCCGAGCTTGATGTCGACTTCGACAACTTCCAACGGTAAGGCATCAACATCTTTCTTCCGTGTGTGTGTGTGTTGTGCGCGTTCGTGCTGGCTCCAGGACTTTCCGTCGGACTTTGACGTCTGGGGTCAGCACTAACTCTAACGTGTTTCATTCACAGGACTAGTTGTAGTAAGTCGTCTGTACATCTGTTTATACGTCATATATAGTTTATTTATGTTGTGTATTGATAGTTTATCATTGTTAATTTGTTATTTATAGTTTATACTTGTTATTGTTTTAATGTATATTTCTGTTAAATGTTTCCATAGTTTATGTTTGTTAATTTATGTATAGTTTTATTTCAGGTGCAAGGTCAAGGACGTTAGTCAACGGAGTAGACAGCCACATGCTGCGCTACACGTGACGAAGTCTCATAGAGTAAACTAAAAACTCGCATGAAAGACTTAAGGGAAGCTCTATGTCAAAAAATATTGAAACTTGGTGGTTCCTCCTAACAAATGCGTTGCGAATTCGGGTCTCTAATAATATGAGGTTATCAAAAGTAGACCGACCTCTACGGAAACCACTCTGCAACGGGGAGATGCATCCTTGTTTCTCTAACTTGAAAATTAGACGCATGTTGACCATACGCTCGAAGGTCTTACAAAGGCAATTTGTAAGAGCAATCGGCCTGTAGTTCTGAGGGACAGATGGTTCTTTGCCAGGTTTTAAGATAGGAATCACAATAGCTTCTCGCCATTGTGAAAGGTATTTCTGCTTAATCCATATTCTGTTAAAAAGCATTAACAGATTGGAAAGGGAAATGGTATTCAAATGGCGAAGCATGTTATATGTGATTCCACCTGGCCCAGGACTGGTATCATGGACTTGAGACAGAGCCATCTCCAGTTCATGCATCCTGAATTCACAGTTATATGGAATGGTTCTTCGGGTTTTGAAGCGCAGAAGCAACTGTTCCGCTCGATTCTTAATTGCCAGAAACTGAGGGCTGTAAGAATCAGTTGCGGAAACTTGTGCAAACGCTTGGCCAAGAATGTTAGCAACGTCTAATGGGTCCGAATACATCATATTACCAGTTTTTAAAACCGGAATGGAAGTTTCATTATAGATCCCATTAGCAGCCTTTACCTTTTTCCATGAACTTGTACAGCCGCAGCCTGTAGAGATGTATGTAGAGTTAGAGGTGTGCTCGGATAAAGATTAGAATTGAAGATACAGACGTATGCAGAACTGAGATTCTGTGTCTGCATCTTTCCTAACACAGCCGTAACCGGGCAGTTTAATAGGAATGTTTGGTGCCAAAAAGGTTTCTTGAACACCAAGACAAACGGGATGAAATTTGTTAATGATGGACTTGATGTCAGGAAGTTTAGACCGAATGCCACGACAATTCCATGAAAGGAAGGTACACATTAGGAAATTCTTGTATTAGGATAAAAGTCACTATCAGTTGTTTGAGTTGGCGAAACATCGCAACTCATTTCCAATTCATCGTCATCCCCTTCAGATGGATGAAGCTCAATGATATCGGGACTTTCGGGTGCGCCACAAAAAATGGATTTTAAATCCTTATGGGCGATAACCTGCGTCGCCAGTCCCAGTGCGACGGAGTTCTGTGTTCTTGATAATTTTAATTTTGAAGCCAACTGTGTCGATGAAGAGCCACGTTTCGCAAGCTTTAATTTCAGTGAATTTTGAGATTTTGAATTTGATTTGGATTTAACTGGTTTGATGTTGTCAGGGATATTTTTTACAGTAGGTTCAGTTTCAGATTCAGAGGATTTATCTGTATTTTTGTTTTCGGTGGAGTATTGAACACAATTTTTACAGGAACAATTTGCACAAAACGTTTTTCTTGTTACAGATGCCTTGTCAAGCCAGGTGTGGGTGTTTGAGCTAGAACTTTTTTCTAGCTTCAGGATAGGATAAATTTTTATTTTTAATTGCTATTATTTGTTTTTCTAGTTGCCAGCGCTCACAATTTCTGGAAAATGAGGTAAGATTGCCTCCGCAGTTAACACACTTTTCGGATGAGCAACACTGCTGGCTATCGTGGCCCTTTTCTGCACAACGGGCGCAAGTGAGGGTCCCGCGGCAGTTAGTTTTCGAATGACCAAAACGCTGGCATTGAAAACATCGTAAATGATTTGGGATATATTGTCGTACGGGTAATTTTATGTAGCCTGCGCATAAAAATTCTGGTTGGTTGGTTGGTTGGATTTTAATGGCACAAAAGCCAGACATGGCCATGCTGCGCCAAACGTATGGTACATATATAAACATAAAATTACAGTGAATAAAGTTCTAAAATACAAAAAAAAGGTTAAGTATTTAAAAGCAAGTGGCACAATATAAAACTAATCATATATGATATAAAAAGCCTATCGATTGTAAAAAAAGGAAGATATTATAGTGAGGATTTTCTCCCACAAGATCAGTCAGAGATAAAATCGTTGTATTAAAAAAGGATTGACGTTGATTGTTAAAAACTGGGCATTCAATTAAAATATGCACAACTGAACAGTGCTTCTGGCATGCACCACAAATGGGTGCGGGTTCACCAAAAAGTAAATATTTATGTGTAAAACGCGTATGCCCAATTCGAAGACGTGTCAAAATAACTTCCTTTCTCCTAATTGAGGCACTAGACCATTTACTAACTGTGGGTTTTAACGAATGCAATTTGTTATTTTCCTGCAAATCCCATTGTTGCTGCCACATTTTGTAAATATGTTTCTTAATGTAGCATTTAACATCAGCCAAAGGGACTAATCTGTTAAGTGGGGTTGATGCAGATTTAGCGGCAGAATCTGCCAACTCATTACCTTTAATGCCCACGTGACTGGGTACCCAACAAAACATTATGTCAAATCCTTTGCTTCTCAGATCCCCCAAAAGAAGAAAAATATCACAAATAATCGGATTATTACAGGAATCAGTTTGTTGTAACTGCTGCAAAACACTCATACTGTCGGTGTATATGCAGAAGCAACGGGGTTTTTCGCTCGATATGCGTTGTAAAGCACAAAAGATTGCTATTGCCTCAGCAGTAAATACAGAAAAGGCATCATTAAGCTTATAAGCAAACACGGTATCTTCAAAAGCAATACCGCATCCGACAGAGTAAGTTGATTTTGAGCCATCTGTAAATATAGGGGCATATTGCGAATACAGATTTCGATGAAATTTAAAAATTTGATGATAAACAACCGGCGCAGTGGAAATTAAGAAATGATGAAAATGGATTAATATATTTAATGGATGGAATATTCCAAGGTGAAAAATTATAAAAGTTACATTTTTCTACTTGCAGACCAGTCATTGTCGATTGTTCGACGAATGATTTTGTTCTGTTCATAAATGGATGTATGTTATATGAGCGGGCACGATAAAGTCTCGCAAGATAAGAATCAAGAAATGTATTCTGCAGTGGATGATTTGGCAAAGACATGACTTTGAAATAATAATTAACAGATAACTGCTTACGTCGCAAGTTAAGAGAGGTTTGATACCAATCAACATATAAACTCTGGACAGGTGATGTCCGGAATGCACCAGAACAAATGCGTAGAGCAGAATGGTGAACAGTGTCAAGCTTCCGTAATACAGAGTCACGAGCAGATCCGTACACTACACATCCGTAGTCAATGCGAGATAAGATGACTGCCTGATACACTCGCAGTAAAGAAGCTCTATCAGCTCCCCAAGAGGTATTGGACAAAACCTTCAGGATATTTAAAGCTTTCTCACATTTCTTCCTCAAATATAAGACGTGTGGATGAAATGTGAGTTTTTTATCAAAAATGACTCCGAGGAATTTAACTTCATTTACTACAGGTATAATTTGATAATTAATATAAAGTGTTGGATCAGGGTGGAGGCTTCGCTTCCTACAGAAATGAACACAATTACTTTTACAAGCCGAGATAGTATGGCCGTTCTGTTCACACCAAACCATAATATTATCGATCGTAGATTGAAGTTGTCGTTGTATATAGTTCATATCACTGCCCTGGCAAGAAATCTGCAAGTCATCAACATAAAGGGTACCAGTGATTGGTGGTTGAAGCGATGAAAGAATGCTAGAAATGTGAGCAATAAATAAAGTCACACTGAGTATACTTCCCTGGGGAACTCCTTCGGACTGAATAAATGTGTCAGACAAAGTCGTTCCAATCCGGACTTGAAATTGGCGAAAAGATAAAAACTGCTGAATGAAAGTAGGTAAACATCCACGGAATCCAAAATTAAACAAGGCTCGTAAAATACCATATCGCCAGGTGCGATCATAAGCTTTCTCAAGGTCAAAGAATATAGAAACCAAATGATTTCTTTTAACAAAAGCGTTGCGTATTTGCGATTCTAGGAAAGCCACGTTGTCAATAGTTGACCTTCCCTTTCGGAAGCCACTTTGATAAAAGGAGATACAGCCATTTACTTCCAGTTCGTATACTAGACGTGCATTTATCATGCGTTCTAAGAGTTTGCAGAAACAACTCGTTAGAGCAATTGGACGATAATTTAATGGGTTGCTAGGATCCTTACCAGGTTTAAGGATTGGAATGACAGTTGCTTCCCTCCATTTTGTAGGGAAAAAAGAACTCTCCCAAATACGGTTAAATAATTTTAAGACGTTACATAAGGAATAATCACTCAATTGACGAAACATACAATATGTTAATCCATCCGGTCCAGGACTGGTATTCCGGGACTGGAAAATCGCCTTCTTCAGTTCAAACATTCGAAAAGGGCAGTTATATGGAAGACTGTCTTCTGTCCTAAAACTGATAGTTGTGCTTTCCTCCCGATTCTTAATCAAAAGAAATGGAGGGCTGAAGGAATCTGAGCTGGAAATGCTTGCAAAGGAACTACCAATAACATTAGCAATGTCCTGAGGTGAAGAGAACATAGCAGTATCGGTCTTCAAAACTGCAAAAATAAACTCCCGATAAAGACCATTAGCTGATTTCACCTTCTTCCACAGTTGTTTGCTTGTTGTTGATGTGGTAATGGAAGAAACGTATCGAATCCAGAAATCTCTCTGACTGCGTCGCCTTATTTTGCGAGCAAGAGCTCTAGCTTTTTTAAAGGCTACGAGATTTTCTGTCGTTGGGCGTCGACGGAAAATACCCCACAATTTTTTTTGTTTCTTACAAGCATCGCTACATTCTTCATTCCACCAAGGTTTTCGTAGTCGGTGTGGACGAGTTGAACTTTGAGGGATTGCAGCATTAGCAGCACATAAAATTGTTTCAGTTACATGGCGGACAGCTTCATCAATATCCAAAGTATCAGCCATAATTTCAGTGATTACAGCCAATCTTGCAAAAGTATTCCAATCTGCCCGGTTGAAGAGGTATTTAGGCGGTCGTACTATTATCTTGACTCCATCAGCACGGGTGACGAAAACAGGGAAATGATCGCTATTATGAAGATCATTCCCTACAGTAAAATCAAAAACCTGCATGAGCGATGGAGAGCATATAGCCAAATCAAGCGAGTGGAATTTGCGAGAAGGCAAGTGTAGATAAGTTTTCTCATCATTGTTTAGTAGACAGAGACAATGGTCTGAGATCATTTGTTCAATTTGACGACCTCGGAGGTTGGTATCATCATTTCCCCACAATGTGCTATGTCCATTCATGTCACCCAGGAGAAGAAAAGGCACCGGTAGCTGATCCACTAAAATGTTAAGGTCTTCTTGACATATATTAGCATGGGGTGGAAGGTATAGACAACAGACTGTGATCAAAGTCCGCGCGTGTACTTGCACGGCCACTGCTTGTAAATTAGTGTGCAAAGGAACAGTAATGCTGGGATACAGGTTGGAAGTCAGAATGCAAACTCCACCTGATGGAGCGGATGTTCCATTGTCAAAATCTTTTCGCACACAATTGTACCCACGCACTTTTGAAGAAATTACAGGGGTTAAAAATGTCTCTTGAAGAGCAAAACAAACCGGATGGGAGTCATTAATAATCGATTTAATATCGTCAATTTTTGTTCTGAAACCACGACAGTTCCAAGAGGCGAAATTAATCATTGAATATTTGGGTGGTTTTCTGAATTCCCGTGTGTGATAGTACTCTCTACCCTTGCTAAAGCTCTCTGAGATGGAAGAGCTTCCATATCCATGTCTGAAAAATCAGAAGCCGAAGTAGTTAGTGACAAAGCAGTATCGCTATGAGGAGAAGAATGACGTTTTACATCAATAGATTTTAATTTCTTTGTCAATTTGTCCCCTTTCTTTAGGTTTTTATTTTCCTTTTTCTTTTTCTTTTTAACAGGTTTAGGAATAGTTGTTTGCTTGGGCTGATGCAATGTTTCATTTGGAGAGGGAAGATTTGACATCGAAGACGGGCTATTCTTTTTGGATATTTCATTTTCATTACATGCACCCATCATTGTAGGAAGGGCAACGGGTGACTGTCCTTGAATGGAATTAATTCTAGAAAATAGAAAATCCAGGTCAGAAATCTTCAGGTCTGTTTGGGCAGATGATGCATCGAATGATTTCCTAACTGCGGCTGCAAAGCTATTTCCAGATGCTGGAGTCCTAGCTTTAACAATTCTTCTTGCTTCAGGGTATGTCACCTGTTCTTTTACCTTAACAGAAATTACCTCTTTTTCAGTCTTCCAAGTTGGACAGGAGCGGGAAAACGAAGTGTGAGCTCCTTTACAATTTACGCATTGTTCAGGTGCATTACACTGAGAACTTTCATGACCAGTCTGAGCACAACGGGCGCATGTAAGTGTCCCGCGGCATGCAGTTTTCGAATGGCCATATCTTTGACATTGGAAGCATCTGAGGGGGTTGGGAATATAGGGTCTAACTGGACACCTAATATAACCTGCCATTACGTATTCAGGTAATTTTGGGGAGTGAAATGTTAGTACGAAATGTTTCGTGTCAAGAAGTTGCCCTTCTCTTCGTATTTGAATCCTACGGACATGAGTCACTCGTTGATTTTTCAATTCATGAGTTATATGTTCTATGGTGTCATTAAACAGTTCTCCACATGTGATAACCCCTTTTGAAGAGTTAAGAGTAGAGTGAGGACTGACAGTTACAGGAATTGTACTTAGCGACTTTATTTTCAAAATCTGTTGAGATTGCTTTCGATTTAAAACCTCTACTAACAAATCTCCAGAACGAAGTTTCTTAATAGAAGTTACTTCACCAAGTGTTGCAGAAAATGCTTTTTGTACTAAGAATGGAGAAACGGTGTCAAAAGTTTCATTTTGTGTGGAAATGCGTTTCACGATAAAAAATGTGTCAAAACATTGCTCAATAGTTTTATTTGGAACAAAATTGTGCCCACTGAAGGGAGCCTGTTTGGATTTACCCATATGACATTTGAAAAGATTCAGGTTCGACGGCACCGCCCACCACGGAGCCCAACAAGGGAAGGCAGCCACCGGCTCTGTACATCCCCAGCCTCGGCGCTTACCATGATGCTAATCGAGACCTATACGCTGGGAGTCACCCCCGGGGACAGTGACCACCCTTAACGCCAAGCCCAAGGAGTGACCCCTTCGCTTGATCCCCTTGAGCAGCCCAGCCATGTGTCTAGGATACCGGCCGATTGATACACCGGGGACCGAAATGTACCACCCGTCTAATTTGTCGCCACGCACGGCCAACACGTGGGGTTTTTGGCTGTCCATGAGAAGCAAGAAGCAAACAGGGCGGCGACAGCTTCTCATGGAGAGCTCCCTCGCTTGTCGTCGAGGGAATGAAAAAATTAAGCAGATAGCAGAAGGCGTAGGGGAGTGGAAACATAAAGGGAGTATAGATCCCTGGGTACCTCGGGATTGGGACACCCGTACTCACCTATAGTAGGTGAGCCCCTGAGGGGATAAAAATTCTGGTAATTTCGGACTATGAAAGGTGATAATAAAATGTTTTGTAGGGAAAAGTTGCCCATCCCTACTGATATTAATTTGGCGTACATTTGCAACTCCTTGTGGCTTGAGTTCCATGGTTATTTCCTCTAGAGGAACGTTAAACAGCTCTTCACATGTAATTACACACCTTGAATAGTTATGTGACATGTGGGAGCTAACAGTAACATGTATAGTTAGTTGCCAAAGCTTTTACCCACCCACCACGGAGCCCAATAAGGGAAGGCAGCCACCGGCTGTGGTCATTTCCAGCCTCGGCACTTACCCTAGTGCTAGCCGGAACCTATACGCTCAGTTACCCCCGGGGACAGTGACCACCCTTAACGCCAAGTCCAAGGAGTAACCCCTTCGCTTGATCCCTAGCAGACTAGTAACTCAGGTTGCTAGCTACCGGCCGATTGATACACCGGGGACCACAGTGCACTGCCCGTCTAATGGGTCGTCACGCACGGCCAACACGTGGGGTTTTTGGCTGTCCATGAGAAGCAAAAAGCAAACGGAGCGGCGACAGCTTCTCATGGAGAGCTCCCTCGCCTATCCTCGAGGGAAAGAAGAAAAAAGGGGACAGCAGAAGGCGCAGTGGAGAGTAAACATAAAGGGAGTAAAGATGCCTGGGTATCTCGGGATTGGGACACCCGTACTCACCTATAGTAGGTGAGCCCCTGAGGGGTACATGACCGGGGAGCCAGCAAAATAAAATGCGGTAGTCCCTACATTGAAGAGTTTGCAAAAATTATAAAATTTCAACAGCAACTGGATGCATATCATAAGACAAATGGGAAAAAGTTTCCAGCGAACTCATACTGTCAGTATATATGCAGAACAGTCTGCGAGTTGAAAACGATATATTATGAACGGCCTGGGAAATTGACACCAACTCGGCTGTCAAGGCGGAAAAGGATGCATGTAGACAGACACTGCTTATGTCCGCACCAGATATAATACCGCATCCAACATGTCCATCCGTTTTTTAACCATTAAAAATGGGCGTATATGAGAAATATTGAATGGAGTAGTTTTATCTTTTACAAAACCAGAGTAGGATTCAAAAAGGAAAACTTGGGAATATCCCATGGTTGGTTGTTTGTAGTTTTATGGCGCAATAGCCATATCTGGCCATACTGTGCCAAGCAAAATGTAAAATAGGCTTTATTAATCATTAAAAATACTTAAAGCACGGTGTTATCTAAAATAATACCGAAACCGATATGATTCATCGTTTTCGAACCATCCGTAAAGATTGTTTTATAGTTGTTATAGTGGGCACGATGCTCAAGGAATATTCGCTGAAACGAGTGTGAATCAATGCGATTTTTTGAAACCAATGAATGGGTTTATGTAAGAAATGGATGGTTTATTCCAGGGAGGAAAGTAGAAATGGTCAATAGACAATATGCTCACTTCAGAAAGTTGTTTGTCAGAAATCAAAGATTTCATGCGTTCGTAAATTGGACGGATAGCCTTTGGACGAGTATTACAAATTCGCTTTAAGAATTGACTGAGAGTGGTGTAAATTAAAAGACGTTTAGGTATAGATGAAATTTGAAAATAATATTGCAATGACAATTTCTGGCGACACAGAGACGGTGGAAGTTGATGGCAAGTCACATATCAGCTTTGCACTGGGGATGTGCGGAAAGCTCCAAAGCAAATCCTCAGAGCAGAATAATGGATTGTTTCAAGTCTTTCCAAAGCAGAAATTTAGGTAGAATCATATGCTATAAAACAGTAGTCTATCCGAGATAGAATCGGAGCTTTAAAAACTGAGAGTAATGATGTCCTTTCAGCCCCCAAGAATCCCATTGCCGGAATAGATAGTTTTAGGTCGGCCACGCTTAGCAATGAAACGTCGTATTGCTAGATTAAAAGAGTCGGAAGAAAGTGATCTCACCAATTCGAGATGAATTGCC
Source organism: Argiope aurantia (assembly GCA_026543865.1). Lineage (NCBI taxonomy): Eukaryota > Metazoa > Arthropoda > Arachnida > Araneae > Araneidae > Argiope > Argiope aurantia. The sequence goes on from JAPMOR010065813.1 coordinate 159,409, forward strand.
CGGTAAACGGCACAGTAAAAAGAGCGATCCAAAACTTCTGTCCGTTTTTCAAAAACAGCACAATCACTTACGCGATCTGGTGGTAAAGGCGTCGATTCATTTGACATAGGTTTGGAGCTAAAGCTTTTACATTTGACAAATTCATACAAAACAATTGCGAGCTTTTAAAATTCAAAATTTTTCGTATAAAATAGTTTGGGTCAATTCAGAACGAAAATGTTTGATGTGAACAGATTTTATTAACAATCTAGAAAAAAGACACTTACCAGGCAACAAAATAGCAGCCAAAAGGGGCTTATCATTTTTCCGTTAGGTGAATTTGTTTCTAACTCTGATTATACCATTATTATCTTTAAATACAGATATAAATTTTAAGTCAGTAACTATCTTAAAAAATCTGACATTTTAGTACTTTTATCAAACATTTTTCAGTTTTAACTATTTCTACAAAAGAAAGCATAGAATCATTAATAGAAGTACAATTGTTCTGGCAGTTATTTACAAAGCGCAAAATATATGCAAACACATTAATCATTTTGTTATAATTAGACAATACCAAGAAAAACAACCATTATCTACATTCAAAATAACCAATTCAGATATTTTATTTTCAGTATGAGCATCCAGGTGTTCACAACAAATTTTACTTTTGGAGTTTTCAGGTGCATCTTTTAAGCATGTGGGGTCTTCCCACTACCTGGAATTCAACAACCGGCAAGCAGAACACCCCCTAACAGCATATAAGCTGCGTTTAGAACACCAAGAACATGTCGCCATAACTGAAATTGCGTTAACTGCCTGATCTCTTGAATACGGTTAGTTACAAAAACCGACTAATCACCCTGTTCTTTGATCCACCATACTGCAACCTAGGAATCCGACCGAAATGTCACCTTTATATTCGGCAAATTAAGTGCACCTATGCAGCACAGCCATTAACTCCAACCGCGGAATGATCAAAAGTTTTAGAGGTGCTACTCAAGTCTGCACGAATAAGGGAGACATTAGTTCCTACTTCAAGCACAGTTCTGACAAAAACACATGCAGAATAAGCAACTTATACTTTATACTTTTTGAATTATCTTTATGAAATGTTAGACATGACAAATCATCGTACGTTAAATATTTTTGATATATTCATATATATTTGAAATATTCAAGCGCTAAATTCTGATGGATACAAATAATTAGTAATTGCAGTTTCTAATTATGAGAGTTTTCTTAACTTTTTTTTTTACAGCGAATGATATTGTTTTAATGAGCATGCAACGAGTTATTTTTAAAAACATTTTGTTGAAATGTCTTTTTTCCTTCTTTTAGATTTTGATGGAAATTCAAATATATCTAATGATCATGATGTAAAAGATGTCGATACTGATTCAATTCAACTTGACTAGTGACGATGAAGGAAATAGCCAAGCAAATGATTCTGAATGTGAAGAAAACGGAGATTCTTGAAGCAAACAGAACTCAATTTCTGTTCAAGAAATAAATATTTCCCACCTGGGACGAGTGAAATTTCAAGGACTAAAAATTGCATGCTGATAAGACCAGATTTCGAGTCGCATCCCATGAACAAGGATGCAAAAATCTTCCGGTAATTTATAAATTTTTTTTATAAATATGAATGGCTCGAATATTTTGCATCCAAGGAAGCAGTACTTTACTATTTTTGTAGATATTTTCTCCATAATAATGCTGAATCGGTTGCTCAAGCATCAGTTAATTTCCTCCCTTTGGAAAGTTGTAGTTAACTACAACCTATTTAAAGAATCCTAAAATAAAAGGAATAAACTGATACAGTTAAATAAGAAGAAAGCAACAATAGTAAAAGAAAACAGGCATTATATGCCCACTTTATGCGAAATTCTCCTTTTAATTCCACAGCAAAAAATTGGCATTAGAGAATTTAATGAATTTTGTCAGACAGATATAACTATAAAAAAGATGTCATTGATTATGGGTCACATGGTGGAGGAAATTTTTTAAGTATGCTTGCTTTAGTTGAAAAGCACGGCAATATCGTTGCACAGAAAATCTGGAATGGGCCATCCAATTCCAAATATACTCACCATTCTATACGAAAAGCACTGTTGGACATTATGGCAGAGGAGGTGCAAAAGGAAATTTCAAAGGAATTACGAAAAAAGCAGAAGATTTTTTACTTCTTGCAGACGAATCTAAAGATTTGGGGAAAAGAGAACAGTTATCCCTTGCTGTGTTTTATTTATATAACGATAGCATCTATGAAGAATTCCTTTCTGTGGAGGAATTAAGCTACTTAAATGCTGATTCCTTAACCAGATAAAATAATTAAAGAATTTTAAATGAACAACATCAACTTAGAAAAATGCGTTGGTCAAGCTCATGACGGTGTTTGAGTGGTTTCTGGCAAACATGCTGGAGTGAATGCATTGATAAAAAGAAATTTTGATCCTTTAGTAAATTATATTCATTGCTTTAACCACAAATTAAATTTAGTAATAGTAGAAATAGTAAAATCAACGTAATGTGTTTCAGACTATATATCGATATTACAAAAATTATATTCTTTTATAAGTTGTAGCACCATTCATCCATAATGAATGGAGATTCAAAATATCAATAAAATGAAAATAATGCAACTAAAATCCATTTCTGAAACAAGATGAGTATATCAAACCTCTATAGTGAATATACTCATAGTTTGCAAAAGGATAAAGTGCATTTATGCACTTCTTTACAAAATAAATAATAGTTGCTCTAACAACTCGGACAGAATAATAGAGGCATGACAATTAAAATCTCAATTTAAACCATCCTTCATTAAGTTGATCTTTGCTTTAAGTACAGCATTTCAGTTATCAAAAACGACCTTTGATTTACTACAAGATCCTAAACAAGATTACCCTGAAGCCTTAATTCTTTTGGACACTTAATAAAAATGAGGGGGAAAAATAATCATTAAAAAAATGTGGGACCAAGCAAGACTGGTTTGTCAAGAAAGAGAGCTTGAAAAAGATGAAAAAAGACCAAAAAAACTGACCTCATATTTAAAAAGCTACCTAGTAGAATCCCCTGCAGAGAAAGAAGTCAACAATTATAATGTATATTGCAGTTAAATTTAGCTTTGATTTAATTTTATGATTATCTGTATAAAATTTAAAAAATGACATTAAATTGGAAAATGTATAGTGAAAAATTGATTGCAAATTCGACAGCTAGTATTTTCCTGTTGTAAATATGCTCAAATGCTGATTTGTAAATAGATGCACAATGACAGATTAATAATTTTTTACAGGACAATTATCGCTGTCATAAATAAGATTCAGCAATGGCAATAAGTCTGTTATATTAGGCTTGAGAGCTCTCGATACCGGAATCCGAATTTCCTAGAGGAGGACATCCTTGCTTTCGTTCAGCTGTATGAAGCAAACATTGATGACTTGTCAATAGAACTAAAAAATATGGAAAAGATTATGAAGCGAAAGAACTCCAACAAATCTGCTAGAATTCCAAAAATACACGATTCGACCGTTGCCGAAGCCTTATTTGAACTCAATCGCTTAAGAAAAATTGCTTGCACTATTCACATATCTACACGCAAGTGCGAAAGAAGTTTCGGTACTATGTGTAGAGTTAAAAACTAATTGAGAACAACAATGTTAGAAAAAACTCCTAGAAGCCTAATGATATTAGGAGTTTATAAAAAAAAATCCAAAAATCTTGATTTGAATAAATAATTAAAATCTTTGATGAATTATATCCCAAAGGTAGGATAGAATTACATTAAAGTATGAGAGTGATAAATATTTTAATGATTAATATATATATATATGGGAACTGCCGACAGATCTCGTATCCTGTATGGCGCCATGCTGCGTCACGTCGTTAATCACGTGATGCCTTCCCGCCATTATTGGCAGACGAGAGTTGGGTAGCGAGTCTGTAAGACGTACAGCTCACGCTCATTTATCTTTATATGTTTTATGTTAGTATAGTAATGTTTTGTCCTTTAATTATAATAAATATATTTTCATATCAATGCTGGTCGTTGCCTTTCCCCACATTTTTGGGGGCTCGGCCTTTCTCGTGAATACCCCTAGCAAATCCCGCCAAATCGTTGAGAAAGCTTTGGACGTTAGTACAATTTAAGACGCTAAAATGATGCTAAAAGAATTTTTTCTGTGGATGATTTACTCGACTGATGAATGGACGTTTTTGATGCTTTTTCTTGTAAATATTTCAATTTTGAATCTTTTTATTTTTTCTTTATTTACTGCTGTTATGCTTGGCGCAGTATAGCCAAACCTGGCTCTTGCGCCATAAATATCAAACTCAAACCTCATTCTGTTTTATAATATGTTTACTTCAATATGCTGTATACCATAAGGCGAGGTCGCCTATCCTGTCATGATGGCCGATGTGAGAACTACCGACAGATCTCGTATCCTGTATGGCGCCATGCTGCGTCACGTCATTAATCACGTGATGCCTTCCCACCATCATTGGCAGACGAGAGTTGGGTAGTGAGCCTGTAAGACGTACAGCACACGCTCATGTATCTTTATATGTTTTATCTTAGTATAGTAATGTTTTGTCCTTTAATTATATATTATAATAATATATATAATAAATATATTTTCATATTAATGCTGGTCGTTGCCTTTCTCCACATTTTTTGGGGCTCAGCCTTCCTCGTGAATACTCCTAGCAAATCCCGCCAAATTGTTGAAAAAGCTGTGGACGTCAGTAGAATTTAAGACGCTAAATTGTTGAAAAAGCTGTGGACGTTAGTACAATTTAAGACGCTAAAAGTTTTGAGAAGAGTGAATTCTTGCTGTGGATGATTTACTGGACTGATGAATGGACGTTTGTGCACGTTTTTGATGGTTTTATCTTGTAAATATTTCAAATTTACATCTTATTATTTTTTCTTCATTTACTGTTGTTTTATAATATGTTTACTTCAATATGCTGCCTCACATTTTATAATGGAACTGTTTGAAAATATTTGTGAATGGCGCAGTTTGTCCTAAATTGGACCTTGTACCAAAAACCCTAAACCCTACCATACTATCAATATGCTGCCTTCCCTCGTTGGACTCCGTGGTGGGTGGTACCGTCGGGCCTGAATCTTATTTCATATCGTATGGGCTCCCGCAAGAAATCTCCCTTCAGTGGGCAAAAACTACCTAAATCTGCTTTCAAACTCGAAATTTTTGATAAATATTTTGTAATAAAACGAATATCAGAAAAAGAAACTTTCCATAACGTTTCTCAGTTTCTCGTTGAAAAGGCTATCTCTGCAACCATCGGTGATGTTAAATCTATAAAAATAATGCGTTCTGGAGATCTATTGATAGAATCTGATTCCAAAAAGCAATCTAACCATCTTCTAAAATTGACAGCCATTGCACACATACCTGTTTCTGTAAGTCCTCATTCATTTCTGGACTTCTCCAATGGTGTCATAACCTGCGGAGACTATTTAATGTTCCCTTAGAAGAGATATCTGCCGAGTTGAAGCAAGGTGTAACTTAATTCAACCAAATAAAAATCCGACGTGATGGGCAACTTTCTCCAACCAAACATTACATACTGACATCCCACAGTCCTAAATTGCCAGAATATATACATGCAGGTTATATCAAACTTCCAGTCAGACAATATATACCATATCCATTAAGATGCTTCCAGTGCCAGCGCTTTGCCATTCGAAAGTTCATTGCCGAGAGACACTCACTTGTGAGCGCTGTGCTGAAAAAGGGCATGATAACTAGCAGCGCACGGCACAAGAAAAGTGCGTGAACTGCAGCGGAGATCATCCCTCTTATTTTCGAACTTGCCACCGCTGGAAACTGGAGAAATAGGTTACAAATATCAAAGGAAAATTTAACATATCCCGAAGCCAGACGTAGGATTGTTACTCAGCCACTTACTCCTGGTATCAGCTATGCTTCAGTTGCACAAACCGCAAATGCGAAAACTGTGTGAAAACTGTTAAAATTAACCCTCCCGAAAAAACATCGGATTCAGATTCTGATAAATCTTCTAATAGTGTTCCAGAAATTCATAAAATAGAACCATCGACTTCAAGAAAAGCTCCAAAGAAAAAATTAAAGAACTCACAGATATTAAAGCTGGCTAAACGTGACCTCTCTAAAGTAGATCTCCCAGTGAAACTAAAAAAAAGCATCCTCACGAAAGTCAGTCGCCCTAGGGCTGGCGACAAAAGGTATTGTCCACAAAGATTTAACGTCCATCTTTGGGGACAAAATAAGTAGCCCCGATATTAAATTGCATCCCTCAGAGGATGAAGAACTTGAGATGAGTTGCGAATCTGAGGCAACTCCAACGAATGTTTCCAAATACTCTCTTAAAACAATTTCTTAATGGTTACTTTCCTCTCGTGGAATTGTCGCGGCTTTCGGTCCAAACTTCAAGATATCAAGTCAATTTTTAACAAATTTCATCCCATCTGTTTTGGTGTTTAAGAGACCCTCTTGACGCCTACCATTCCCATCAAATTACGCGGACACAGGTGTCCGGAAAGATGCAGGCACTGGATCTCATGGTTCAGGCTGTGACTGTACAGGTCACAGTCTGCTGTATTTATCTTCCGCTTCATGATATCATACGTCAACAGGATCTTGACACCTTAGTAGGACAGCTTCCTAAGCCATTTATTATACTTGGCGATTACAATGGACATAGTATTCTTTAGGGCTCAGATAGTACAAACCCACGATGGCAGCAGATAGAACAGTTTATTGCTAATAACTGTCACTGTCTGCTCAATAATGATGAGCAAACGTACTTCCATGCGCCCACACGTAGCTTTCATTGTCTTGACCTAGCTATATGCACTCCTCAACTGCTACCGTTGTTGAATTTGATAGTTGGGGATGATCTGCATGTAAGGTTCACATAAAGTGAATCGATTAAATAATCGTAATTGTATTCATCTTAATATATTTTGTAAATGAATATTGGCATCAATATGTAATGGAGTAAGATGTAAAACCGAAGTAAGACGTGTATCGCTCATATAATCTTTATTCTAATTAAATGTTTATTTTTACTAAACTACTTTTCAATTATTAACAAGTTGATTCATAATTCAACCTTATATGGCGTAGTCGGAATCTAAAGAACCTTTTCAAAGTTAAACCTTTAAATACTTTTGAAAATTTTACGCATTTGCTAAGCCTAACTGGAATCATCAGACTTCCTCGCCAAGGATTAGAATCTCGCCAAGATTGTTTTTGCCTGAATGATCTCCAAACAACAACTTCCCGCATAGTAAGTGAATTTTTTTAAAGTATCAATAGACTCTTTATCAAAAGAAAAATAAGTACGAAT
>JAPMOR010065824.1:0-20329 GCA_026543865.1 Argiope aurantia
TATATATTTTCTTATGGTCGACCGGAGACCATTGAGGGTTTTCCGGAATGGCTATTGTGTAAAAGGGAGCTGAAGTGCACCAATGTGTAGAGCCAGAGTTTTGACAGAAAATAAAATGTGAGCTTTTTGGAAGAAGAGGAGAGAGAGTCGTTTTGAGGAGAAGTCAGAGAAGCTTTGTGTGATTCGGGCTTCTGAGTAAAGACCAACCCGATGGAAATCGGGGGATTCTTAGAGCTAACCCTGTAGTAGCCTGATAGGCTAACATCCAGTTAGCTTTTCTTGTGAGGCTGTTTCTCGAAATTAATCGAGGAACTATTTATGTTTAACTTTCAACAGTATTGTAAATATTATCATTTATATTAACCCAGATGAAAACGAGTTGTTTTTATGTACATAAGGCTGTAAATAAAGAGATTGTCTTCAAACGCTACGCTCTTATTTGATCGGACAGGATCAAGTCATTACATCAATACCAATCCTACAGTTATTATGAATTATTCCAAATCATATATTTAAAATATAATTTTAATTCAAAATATTTTTTATATTTAACTGAAATTTTAAGTTTCAAGATCATGCACATATGCAGAATTCATTCCTATTCCTAACATTGTTCTTTCAGACCAGATTTACACCGTATTTAAAACTTGAATTCGATAGTCTTATAAGGAATCTTAGAACCTTCAGCCGCACTCGAGACGCGTGGCTAGATCGTCACGCTATAGCGCTGATTTTTGCATGTCTTCAGTTCGGAAACCAACAAAAAAAATGTAATTTTTTATTTATTTATTAATTTAATTTTGGCATAATTATCAAAATTAATCCTACAGTTATTATAAATTATTCCAAATCATATATTTCAATATAAAATATTATTTCCAAATATTTTTATATTTAATTGAGATTTTTAAGTGTCTAGATCATGCACATGCGCAGAATTCGTTCCTACTTTTAGCTTTGTGCTTTCAAACCAGATTCAAACAATATTTAAAACTTGGAATTTTATAGTCATATTATGAATCTTAGACCCTCAGTCCGATGTGTTGGCACGTGACTTTGTGGCTAGATCGTTAGGCTGTAACGATGATTTTTGCAGGTCTTCAGTTCGAGTCTCGAAACCGACAAATGTTTTTATATATTTTTGTTTTGCGTTTTTTTAAATTTATATTTTTTGTTATTATCAACATTAACCCTGCAGTTATTATGAATTAATCCAATACATATATTTAAAAATAAAATTTTACTTCAAAATATCTTTATATTTTGTTGAAATTTTAAGTGTCAAGATCACGTACGTGCGCAGAATTTATTCCTATTCTTAGCATTGTGCTTTTAGACCAGATTCTCACCGTATTCAAAACTCGATTTGGATAATATTAGGAATCTTAGACTGATTAGCCGCTCTCGGCAACGTGATGTGGTGACTTGATCGGCAGGGTGATTCACTGATTTTTTTTGCAGGTCTTAAGTTCGAGTTTCGAAACAGACAAATGTTTTTATATATTTTTCTTTTCTTATTTATTTCTTTACTTTTGGTATTATTATCAAAACTAATCCTAGAGTTATTATGAATTATTCCAAATCATATATGTAAAAATAAATATTTGCTTCAAAATATTTCTATTTTTAATTCAAAATTTAATCTTCAATATCATACACATGCTCACAATTCATTCTTATTCTTAGCATTGTGCTTTTAGACCAGATTCCCGCGGTTTTATTATGAATCTTAGACACGTCATTCGCTCTCGGACACGTGACTAGGCGACAAGATCGGCAGGGTGTTTCTCTGATTTTTGCAAGTCTTCTTTTTGAGTTTAGAAATCCTCAATCATTTTATAAATTATTCTTCGTTTATTTAATTTTTTTTTCGTATTATTCTCCATACTTCCCCTATAGTTATGGTGAATTATTCCAAATCATACAGATAAAAAATATAATTTTACATCAAAATATTTTTATATTGAATTGAAATTTTAAGTCTCGAGGCCATAAACATGCGCAGAATTCATTCTACTGAGTTTTGCCTATATTCATTCCTACAGAATTTATTCCTATTCTTAGCATTGTGCTTTTAGATCAGATTATCACCGTATTTAAAACTTGAATTGGATAGTCATATTAGGAATATTAGATCCCACCTGCGCTTACAGGTTTCGTGGTTTGGCGACTAGATCGGCAATGTGTTTCAATGACTTCTGGAGGTCTTCAGTTCGAGTATCAATATAGACAAAAGTTTTTATATATTTTCCTTTTCATTTTTTAAAATTTAGTTTGTGTATTATCCTCCATACTAATCCTATAGTTACTGCGAATTATTCCAAATCATATAGATTAAAAATATAAGTCAAAATATTTCTATATTTTGTGTGTAGATATCATGCGCATGCGCAGAATTCATTCCTACTGATTTTTGCCGGTCTTCCGTTCGAGTCTCGCAACAGACAAATGGTTTTATATATATATATATATATATATATATATATATATATTGGGTATTATTCTCCATACTAATCCTACAGTTAGTATGAATTCCTTCAAATCATATACTCCAAAAATAAAATTTTCTATATTTAATTTAAATTTTAACTGTCAAGATCATGCACATATGCAGAATTCATTCCTATTTTTAGCATGCCCGGCCCCCATAACTGAGTTCTTATTAAATAGTTAAGTCTGGCCCCCATAGTTGATTTATTATTAGATAGTTGAATGCGGTGCCCATAATTGAGTTATTAACAGAGAAGTAGTGGAGTTTCCCTTCAGTTATTATTAGATGGTTAGTCCCTACCCCATAATTGAATTATTATTATATAGTTAAATACGGCCCCCATAATTGAGTTATTATTAGATAGTTAAAAGAAGAACCCTTCAGTTATTATTAGATAGATAGCTCCGAACCCCTTAATTCGGTTATTTTTAGATAGTTAGTGGAGGAACACTTCAGTTATCATTAGAAAGTTAGGTCCAGCCACCAGGACTGTGTTATTATTAGATAGTTAATTTCGGTCTCATAATTGAATTATTATTAGATAGTTAAGCAAGGCCCTTATAATTGAGTTATTATTAGATAATTAAGTTCGGCCCTCATTATTGTATAGTTAGGATGTTTATTATTGGATAGTTAGTGGAGGGAACTTAAGTTATTATTAGATAGTTAGACCCGGCCCCTATAATTGAATTGATATTAGATAATTAACATGACAATTATTTATTTTATTATAATTTTTAATCCCATGAATGCAATACATTTATTTTTTAGTATGCGATGTAAAAATATCAATGGTGATGAAACGGGAAAATTCATTTGTTTGAAATTTTAATCATTTCACTTGAATTTACATCTAGAGCTTTTAATAATTCTTCTTCATTTCTGCAGTTTTTGATTAGAAAGCATTATCTCGTGTTTATCATGAGATTCCATGCGATACTCATAACATTTTCTAAAGGTATATTTCCTTGTCGATATTATTTCATTTCCACGTAATGTATCATATAAGTTATATACGCTTTTTTTTCCAGATATTTTGAAAATAAGTTAAGAAATGTGATAGTATAAAAAAATTTCATGCAAAATAAATACATTTATAAATAAATTTCATTGATCACTGTAAAAAAAACCAATTTGTTTCTTCGATGCAACTGGGAAGAAACTCTAGATGGAATAAGTATGATCGATTTTATACCCTTTTTGTTGGCTTCTCGTATCCATAAAATTATATTACGAAAAATATAACTTTTATGTATTTAATGTCTATTTTAAATCTAATTTTTAAAGATGAATGGCTTAATTTATTTACGCACAGCTTTGAGAATTCAATGGAATTTATTGCGATCTCTACTGGATTGCATGGCTAAAAGCTAAAATACACTAAAGTTGGATTAACCCTTTTTCAAATTACGAACTTAAAAATCTTTCACGATTTTGTTGAACAGTATTTCGAAACGGTAACTTAATTCTTGAATATCAAATTATTAATGTTATTATATATATTCATTATTTATATTAATGAAATAATATATTATCTTTAAGACTAAATTTTTTTAACTGCTAAAAACTATACAAGTTTGAGAGTCACGAACACCGAATTCAGCTGCGCCGTACTTTTTCGTTATACCAATTTGTTAAAAAAATTTCTATGAACCATGGCTAAAAAATTTGCAATTGACATTTTTTAAATATAACATTTATTTTAGCATTTTAAGGTGGTAATTTGAAGATACTTTTATTTTGCTAATAAATATTTTGCAATTAATAAAATTTTATGATTTTTTATATATTTTATGTGTGTTTCTCTTACTGAGACTTGCTCTAAAAAATAAAATACAATTCCGATAAAAATAATATGTAGACAGTTACACAGGGATATAAATTATTAATAGTCAAAACATTAGTTACAACCCTTTTTCATCCATTTATCTTTCTTTATTTCCAGAAATTTCACTTTTATTCAATTTTCTTGGAGACTCAGTAAGTATTATCGGCATTTTATTGAAATAACTTTATAGCAAATTTATGAGTTATTAAATTTTTGAACCTACGAAATCAATGAAACCAATGATTTTAGGTAGTTCACAAGCAATTTTTTGAAAAAAAAAACCCATAAGAAATTTATGTTATTCAATTAATTTGCATTAAAATTGGAAATATTTTTATTAAAAATTAGTTCGTTAAAAAAATAAAAAATAATTAGTTTAAAAAAATAATTTTAATGCGAACGTTATAATTTTTATCGGATATCGGAAAAATTATAATTTTTCCGATACAAATATCATTTTTATTTTTAAAAGGACTTAAAAATAATCATATATATATTCTTTTAAAACTTGGTAGTACTTTGGCAGTAGAGGAATTCTCAAGCTAATCGGGCACGGACAATTTAATTATGTGAATATCAAATCGTTTTAATCATGGAAAAATATTAAATGTATGACAGTAATTATGGCGTTTATATCTATTAAGGAAATATTATATATGAAATTTGTTTGGAGTATTGAATATCTACAGAAACCTCTTTAAGAAATTATATATTTTTCTGTGAATACTTGAGTGCGAAAGAAATGTTGTTTATGCTCTTGCACAATGAAATAAGGAACTTATTGCTACCTGCTTCGGTCTCTTGTTCTCAGTCCTCCACCGGATTGGACAGCTCGTATCGATTGCTAATTCTATCATAACTCAAGATCTAAAATAAAAAATAAATAAAAAAATGACTGATTTGAATCACATTTCTCCGTGAGTAGTAATTATCACTGGTTTGTTTGTGAACTTTTTGTAACTTTTTATATCAAAATAATTCGTAAACTGTTCGTCCCCTCTAATTGTTTGCAACTTTAAAGCTAAATCCGCGGAATAGTGGTTAAAGAAAATATAATTTCTTAAAAAAAGCCATTGTATATCCTGTTCTATGCATTTAATAGTTTGAGAAAATATCTTATTTGAAAAAGAATGTTTTAACAGTACAAGAAATAAGGTAGTAATATAGTTTAGTACTCATATAAAACTGTCGGACAATTTATGAGATTTCTTTTCTTCTCCTTCTTTTTTTTTCTTCTAATGTTTACAAACTGTAACTGAATCAATTTATACAAAGTGCAAAAAACGGAATTGAAGTCTCGAAACTTGGGATATAAGTATTTGTATTTCTATAATTATTTTGAAAACGTTTCTGAGAGAAAGGAAATTGGTATAAGGGTATAATTTTTTTTTCCTGGCAAAATGGATACAAAGTTTGACGTTACTTTGAGATATGATGGTCATTTATTGAAATATGTAAAAGTTGATACTCATTCTGAGACAGTTCATACCGGTTGGCTTAAAGACATTGATCCCCTTACAGGAAATTTAGTATTGGTTAATTTTAAAGATAACGATTCCAGAAATGAATCTGTAATTCTGATTAAAGGACATAGTTGTAAAAGCGTAGAAGTACTGCGCGAAGATGAACTTATGAAGAATTCAATACAGCAATTTTTCGATAAAGAAGCTGCAGAGCGTTTGACAACCCCTTCAAGTGATATTACTAAACGTAAGAAGCGTTTATTATCTTGGTTGGAAAGAAATCGCTTAGAAACTGAAGAGTCTGATGACAACATAATTGTTTGCAACTCGGTTACAATTCACCCACCTTATACTTCTGAAGATTGTGTAAGCTCTAATGGAAGAGTTCTAGTAATGACAAGAAATTTGATATCAAGTATGCCAGAAACATCGGAAGAAAATCTTGACAGTGACTGAGATTTTTAATCTAAAGAAAGAAAATGCACAAACCTGTATTCTTCAAAGGGAAAGTAAAAATAATTTCATATTAGGTCATCTTTAGATATTTCATTCATTGATTGTAGTTTGATTGTTTGTATCTACATTTTCCTTTTGGAATATTTTGCATTTGTATGTTGTCAACATCATAATTAAAATGAGTTTCTTTATAAACATTTTATTTTATTATAGAATACAAAATAATGATGTCCTCATAAATTTATCTATCAAGATTTCATTGAGATATTATAACAAATATATAAAAATAAATTATTAAGTTGAAAAATCTTTAAAATCTGACTAAATTTATATATATAAATATGCATTATGTCAAATGTCTGAAATTTTTTCATTTCAATCAATCATATTCTATGCAAACTTTTTTGTTCAAGAATATTTAACTTGGGTTAAAAAACCAAACCTCTTGTAATGAACTTTACCTATTTTGTTTTACCTCCAATATTTTCTTTCATTAAATAAATTATATTACACATAATTAATCAATTGCAACTTTTTTTTAAAGGAAATCTTTACCCTCAGTTCCTAAGTAATTAATTCATTTTCATGTATTTACTTTCTTAAAAATACATGAGTGAAATGCTCTTTAGATTTTAGTGCTCCATTAACATGTTTGAAAGTATTGTTTATCCATTTGAAAGGCCCATTACTCAGAGCTAGAATTAACTAGATGAAAATATGATTCCTTGAGATAAATGAGAATTATTATTATTCTTCTAAATACATTTTTTTACATTTTTCATCAAAATATAAAACCAATTACTCTTTGAAAGTTTTTAAAACCTGGCTATATATATTGATGCCATTTTTCATCTGATTTTTATAATTATGTCAGTCATTTTAACATTAGCAGCTAAATTTAATATTCTTGATTGTTTATATTTTATAGGAATTTGGAGTAAAAGCTTTTTAAATAAACTTTTGAAAATATGAAGATTTATATTGTATGTTTGAAATTTAGCTAGTATATTTATGAATCTGAAAAAGATTTGTTATTGGTGATTGTAAAATATCTGGATGTTAAATTTTTTATATGCAGTTCAATCGAAAACTAATATGCATTAATGATAGCAACTTTTTTAGTCAGATATATTAAACAAAGCAAGGTGAAATAATATATTATGTCTGTTTTCATTTTGTAAATGTAACTTACTGCATTTAATAACAGCATGGGGGCAATTCTCCTAATCATAGCAATTTTCTTTGTAAATATGTATTTATTAATATAATTCGTGTAAATATATATTTATTAAATAAATATTCTTTTATAAACTCAAAACAATTATTTTAATGCTTATCCCTTCCTTTTCATCTGTAAAATAAAATATGTTGTTATTGTTTTACAATTCCATTGAAATTTTGTGTAATTAATTTTGTCAGATTTAAATATGCTTAAGAGTGGTGTTTTTTGTAGTTGAAGGGGAAAAAAGAATAAACATCATTTCTTATAACTGCTGGAAGATTATTTGGAATTAATCACATAATTTTAAGCACAAATTACATGATTAGGATATCTTCAAGTGGATTAATCTTTTCAAAAATCCTCTATCATATCAGAAGGAAAATGTATGAAAACCAGGATTCTGTGAATAGCGGTTTGTTAAATCAATAGTGGAAAAAAGTTAATAAATCATTTGTTCAAAAAAGTTAAAATTATTATTGAAGACTTAAAATAAGTTTATGAATAAAACACTGAGCATATGAAACAATTATTAATAAAGCACAAAATCAAAATGTAAAATTAACAAGATTGGATTTACATAGTGAAGTACCCCTTAAGTTTGATATGCAGTTCTTATCTTTATTATTGGTTTAGCTGTTAAAATTATATGGTTTGAAAATATTTACATATTTGAAAGTGTAATTTTATTTATTAATCATCGCTCATTTCTACATTTATAAAAGATAGGTTTCTTTGCTTCTTATGTTAGTATCTTTATCATCATGAGGGAAATGTAGTACATTAAATATTACTCTTTTAACTACTAGTTTTTTAAATTACCGTTTTGGTGCGATGTTTGCAAATAAGCTTAAATACTTTTTTAAACCAAGCAAATATTTATATACTACCCCCAAAAAAGCATAATGCAGAGTGAAAGAAATATAACATATTTTACATCTATTTATACAGTAAAAAATTTTGATCCATATATTTTGGAAGATACATAAATGAAGAATCAATAAATTGAATCCCTTGTAACTCCTAATTGGTAAAGAAACTGTCTTTGAAATTCTAGCATAAACAAAGAAAATTATAATTACTGAGTTAAATAAATTTGCAAGAAGATTTATAAGAATTTACAATTTATAGCAGAAGTTGTTGAGAGTTTCATACTATTTGTATATTATAAATAAACACTAATAATTGCTGTTTTAGCTATTATTCATGTGGTTTATAAGTTTTTTAATGATGGCTATATTTACGAATTTAGATATTAACCATTTAAAATCTTTCTTGAAACATATCTGATATTCCAAGTATCATAATCTTGATTTGGTGGAGAGGGTATCATTGATGTGACAAAAGAGTTTTATACAGGACTAGGTAATAAAAAGCTAAAATGTTAATGCATTTTTTTTAAAAATATATATTACAAGTAAAGGTATTATGTTCCAATTTGCCTATTCTGTACCATTAAGTAGTATTTCATTATTTTAATTTCATATTACAAAATGGTCAATGCCAATCATTTCTGTTACCTGTTACACTAATATAACTTAATTCAGTTGCATCATAAAAAAAAAATGAATGGCTGGATGACATATTTTAAAACCGATATTATTTTTTCTAGTTGTCGTATTGATTTCAATATTTTGAAATTTTATTTGTATGTACTAATTGCTAATTTTTTTCTGCAAATCTCCATTATTAATTAATATAAGAAGTCAGCAATATATATTTGAAAATAATGTAGGCATTGCTTGAAAAGAAAGGGAACTTGTGAAATTTCCCTGTTTGCTTTTTCCTAAAGCTAGTGTGTAGTATTTTTTTAAATAAATAAAAATTGATGTCATTGAGAACATTTAGATATAATTTTAGATTTTTTTTTTTTTTTTTTTTTTTTTTTACTTATGGAACTTTCTTTAAAACCAGTTGAAAATTAAGTGGTAAAAGAGAGTGTTGTATGTTTAATCGAATTTTGAAATACAATTTTTATTAGCTTCATTATAAATTCCTTGGTTTGTTGAAAATGTTGACCTTAATTCTGTCTAGTTGTGTATTTTTGTATATTTTAAAAGATCAAAATTTTCAATTTTTAACATTTAAAATTTTTATTTTAGACATACACAATGGCCTGTGATACAATTTAATATTGCACCTTTAATTTATACTTATCGTAAAAACAAACATAAATATGCAAATGACTTTTTTTACATAAAATAACTATATAATTTGTTTTGTAAGATTCATTCATTTCAAAATGTGTTCATTATTCTATTATTTAAGAGAATTTGTAGCACCATGCAAAATGCTTAAATTGGAATATGCAGATTAGTTCTAGTTGATTAAAAATAAGAATAAAATAAGATGTTTAAAAGAAACACTAGCAATTCTCTGATATGAAATTGCATACTCTTGCACATGCTCTAAGAAGCATTTATTTCCCTAAGTAATGGTAAGTACATCTAAGATGAAAATACATGTAACAAGACAGAAGTCAAAGTTAATGCCTTAAAAATATTCTGGAAGTGCACTCATCTTACTGCATATCATTTCTCTGAGGAGTAAAACTATTGAAAAGTGCTAGTCTTGAGATTTCGGAATGAACAGTAGCTATATCAAACATGGGAGAAACTGCTCTTATAACACATACGAAAAGTAATTTGAACCTTAATTGTTTTTATTTCAGTGAAATCTCTTTGATACAGATACATATTCAGTTATTGTTTCTGTTGATATGTTCTTTTGAGCAATGACCTACTAAAGAGGCTTTTATTTTACCATATTGAATTGTAATTCACTGTGATGTGTAATTGTATTAGTTGATTGCATAAAATTCAGTATGATGGAAGTTTTGATTGAAAACATAAATTTTCTATTACCATGATTTCATTCATGGTATATTTTTTTAAATATCCCCATCCTTTTGGAAATTATTATTTATTGGATCAATCTTGTCAAATGTTTCTTTTTATTTTTCTGAATTTAAAAGGTATTTTTTAAAAAAATTTACTTTTTATTCTTGAGGGATCAGATTCTATTATTTTTAATGAGTTTTATTTTTCTCTTTTATTTTACTGTTCTGTTGCATGATTTTTTTTTTCTTGTGAAATCTCTCTCTTTCTATTTACCAGTGGTTTGGCTTGACTGATAGAGTAGTGCACAGCTTTAACCATTGAAGTTATAGCATGAAATTTGGAAGGAAATTGCTTCTTGGGTAATAGAATCTCACTAAGAATGAATATTGCAAAATTTAAATTAATGCCTAATTAAAAAGTAAACATAATTTTAATGTGTTTCCACCATAATATCAAAAAATATTATCCCTCAAATATTACTTTTACACTGCCCAAATTGTAAATAATAATATTAATAATGCCAATTGTTTTAATGAATGTATTTTTTTTCATTTTAATAGTTTCTTTAATTAATTTTAAGCACAGTTTGTAACAATATTTTTTATTATAGTGAAATTTAAAACAATATTATTAATTCAACAAATCTCTGAATCATGTGATTTTATTGCTATTAAAGTCATGATAAAAAGGTACTTTCTTTAGATTTAAAATCTTTATAGCAGATCATTGAATAGAATTCTTCACTTGATAGCCATTGTTAAATTCTAAGGCAATGTAATATATTTCTTGCATGTTTCAGTAAATAAATAAAAAATATAACAAATGACATTTTTTATTTTCATTTTGTACCCACTTTTTTAATTTTTTCTATTTGTTTCCATTAATTATTTGAGCCAGGAATTTATAAATCATTTCCACTTCTTTGTAAAATGATTAATCACATTTTTATGTAAGTGTTAATGTAATTGTATGATTTATATAATTTTTATGTAAATGCTGAGGTTTATAGAGAATGTTGAGCTAACCTGAAATAACTATAAACCTCAATGGGGGACGGTTTATTTTTGCATATCTGTTAAAAAGCATATTTGTTTTATTAAATTTCAGCATTGTTATATGCTGTTAAAAGCCTTTTACTTTTAAACTTGAGAAGTAAAGAGTGATTTTTTTTTCATAGATTAATCATTTTCTATATACTGCTGTACTTTTGTTTAAAAATTTGATTTAAAAAATTTTTATTTTGACAATTAGAATTCAGTCAGAGCATGGGATTGTTCTATTGAGTTTTAATTTTTAAGGCTACAATTAAAATATTCTATGTTGCTAAAGATTGTGAGCTAGCACAGTAGAAAAGTTGCACTGTAAAATCCTGCCCATATCATTTATTATTGTACATATAAAACTCTGATACAACTCAATTTCTGATTGATCATGAAATCTCAATCATGATGTATATAAACTTAGTTTGGTAATGCTACATATCACATGGAATGGTTGTTTGAAATTGAAAAAGTTCTAAAATGTAGATATTCATCATCATCATCATCATATATATATATATATATATATATATATATATATATATATATATATAACATAATTTTTGGAAGCAGAATTGTGTCTGAAGACTGAGAAGACACTGAATTTTTCACTTCGTTTTATTTCATCCCGGCAGGCATGATTTATGTAGAAGCAGAAACAATGAGCACATTAACACAGAACGATAGAAAATGAAATGAGGAATAGCTAATGAAAATTGTATCCCTTTGATTATATACTGTGAGATTTTGATAGGGATTTCTCTACAGGAGTGGACCCAAGCAAGGAAATCATAGGGATTTTTTAGAAGAATTTGTTTAGGTCAGCAATTTTGTATTCCTTGGAGCATGTGAACCGCCGACCTAAGCATTTTTACAAAGCTTATGTTAAATTAATTAAGTAGAAAAAGTGGAATGGGATCAGGAAATAAGAGAACATTTTAGAATGAAGTTAATATGGGTTAAATTAAGCTAAAAAATAGATTTTAAAATATCATTACACACACACACACATATATAAATATATAGTGCATCCTCTAATTCTTCATTCAGCTTGGATATAAACATGGCAGGAAAAAAAATTGTTCCTGTAAAATTTTTTGGTTATGCAAAGTTTTTATGTGTAAGTACCATATTTACAGAAATTGTCTATCATGGCAAAAAAAGAACTTGAAAAATTATGTGAAATGGCAAATATTTCAGCTCAATAGCCCATTTAAGAGAGTGCCTAGAGCAATTTAAAAAACTGTTGATGGTTTCTGGGTATATATATATATATAGCTGTAATTCAGAACTCAGTTAACATATTTGGAGGGAATTTAGTAATTCGCCACGCCTATAAGAATAGTAGATCTATGACAAATTTTTTGAAAATCTGAGATGCTGAGGTTTATAGAGTGTGTTGAGTTAACCTGAAATTACTCAAAAAGGTAAATTTGATTCAGGCTTGTAATATATTTTCACCATTCTAGTTGATTTTTAAAATCTGAATGAAATTTCCTTACAAATGACCTAAGGTCAAATTGAGATGCACATATTAATTGTCAAACATCTCACTATTTAATAAAAATCATCACAATTCTAGTACCCAAGTTTTCTATATCTATTTCTAGTTTCACATAAGAAGTATTGTACCTTTTGGCTGTCAAAAGTACATACAACATAGTGCAGTTTTACATTCAAACTTCAATTATTCATTTTTCCTGATGTATTTGTCTAATAGTATGCACACTTTTAATATCATCTCTTAATTCTATTAAAAGAAATTACAAGACTAAATGTAATTTTTTATTTTTTGTTTTTTTGAGATGAAATTAAATAAATACTGTTATTCACTACAATAGATACCTTTGCCTACATTTAGTGCAAAATTTCAAGAATTTGAGTTCTTCAAATCTCAGTTTATGAATGTGATTGGAAACAACCCATCATTGGATGAGACTCAAAAACTCATATATCTGAAAACTTCTTTAAAAAACGAAGCAGCGTTAATTCTAAGCGATCAAGATACTTTTGATTCTCTGTTGAATCCTTAGAAAATAGATATCAAAATAAATGAGCGTTAAGTGATATACACATATCTGAAATACCTACGATTAATAAACTTCATAATGAAAGTCCTACTCAAATTAGATCATTAATCGATTAGAAATCATATGCAATCTTTAAAAAATCTAAAATTTGAATTTAATCATTTATCTGTTGCTATAATGTTACATGTGTTAAATAATAAAATTGATAAGAAATCTCAAGGATTATTCCAATTAAATCCGACAACGACTGAAGTTCCCAGCTTAGAAAAACTTTCATTTTTGGAATAAAGATGCATGCAGCCAGAATTTGTTATTAAACCAGATTTCTCCACAACAGAAGGTAAAAATAACTTCCCTTGTATGTGGAAATAATACTTCGTCGGAAGTTAAATCTTTTTTATCCAAAAACAAGCAAGGTTAAAAAGAAATGCGTCATAAATGAATGTAATTTTTATCATCCCTTATATAAATGTGATAAATTTAAAAATCTTTCAATTCCTGAAAGGAAGGAAATTGTTAAATTAAACCATGTATGTAGTCGCTTCTGTCAACAAATCATTCTAATAATTCCTCCAGTTTTTTTTTTTTTTTCTGTTATAAACTTGCTAAAAAAATATTAACGCAATGCATAATATCTTACTATGTGAAGACAAATGTAATAATAATCAAAATATAAATTTTCCTGTAGCGAGCGAAGCATCTAAACCATGACCTTGGCTTCCAAAAGGGATTCTATTAGCAAAGGATTGCTTAAAACTGCTATTATTTTTATTCATGGTCCAAAGGGGAAAATGAAACTTGGTTGCGATTTTGATTCAGCTTCGGAAAATAATTATTCTGGTAACACACCCTTTCCGATACAATTGAAGCCTTTATCGAGTAGTAGGGATTTCAGCTTATACTATTACAACATTACACATAAAGAGTATTTAAATGTTAAAAATAAAAGAAATTCTCTTAGCATATTGAAATTTTAGTAACTTTTATATTTTAATTTAATTTTTGATAGTTTAATTTCTGAGTTTAGAATTTTCCTTTTTGGTGACATTCTTTGTGATAAACTTCTTTATGGAATTCTTTTTTCAGCACATCTTGCTTTACATTTTTTTGTATTAATATAAAAAGTTTTTAGTAAAAAAAAAAACCGGTTTAATTTATTACTAAAAATGCGATTTTAAAAATATATATATTTTTTAAATTTTAAAGATAACTTTTCAGCATTTTAGTACATTATGCGTTACGGTCCTTATCATACTTGCTATTTCCTTATAATAAATATAAAGGAATCTTCTTTATTTATTTATTCAAATTTTCTACTAGATTGCCCATTTTGTATGAAATTACCTTTGATACCCGGGCCTTCAAACAATTAAAGTAATATGCTTTCATCATGAGCAAATAATTGCATACCATTTTTTACATAAAGAAGGGATTGCAAAATTTTAGATCTTAAAGAAGCAGATACAAAATTTTTATATCATAAAGAAGTGAATGAAAAATAAATTCAAAATTCTCATTGTATAAAAACCGGCATTCCTCATAATAATTAAATATTATTATAATTTTTTTAAGAAAATTATATGCCAACAATTTTTAAAAAATTTCCATGTTTCTTTTTTTTTTTTTTTTTTTTTGCCGAACAATAAAATGCAAGAATTTTTGAAATCATTTCCTTAGAATATTGCCTTATCACATTTGATATTGCTTGATTTTGGAAAAGGCGAAAATCTTTTTACATAGATATTTCCTTTTGTTCTAATATTTAATAAGACTTATACATATTTTAATAAACTTTTTTCGTTTAGGCGGATGGTGGATTTTGAAATGTTTTTAATGTTAGATATGGAAACTAGATGTCACTACGTGCAATTCCTGCACAAAGAACTTCAGGGATTGATTTACCTCTTGTTGCTACGCTTGTTTAATTTTTACATTTCCAAATTTCTGTGAACCCTATTCTTGTGAGATAAATATCATTCCTCTTATGAACTTCCCATTAAGTTGAAATTTATTTTGTGCACTAAAACACAAATATTGTTATTTTCCTATTGTTACATGCTACTTAAAAATAAACTTATTATTAAAAAAGAATGTTCATAATCATTTCTAACTAGTTTGGGCAGTATTAGGGTTTATACAAAAACCGACTTTTTAAAAAACCGGTTTTCAAATTCGATATTTCCAAAAAAAACCGGTTTTAGCCGGTTTTCGAATTTTTGTCAAAAAAATTGAATAAGGAAAAATAAAATATTTTTCCCTATTCTATTTGTTTCAAATTTTATTTTAACTTATATAAAATAACAAAAAAATGAAATCAATATCAAAGTCAAAATATAAAAAACAAAATTAAAGATTACATATACATATTACTTACACAAAATAACGAAAACTCAAACAAAAATTTCAAATAATATTTATATTATTTTTACTAATTTTAATTTCACCTAAGAAAATTGGATTTTAAAAAACATAAAATATCCACTGAACGGTGGCTAAGTCTCGTTCTTATTTTGGACACAATATTGCCTGAAATTGAAAATACTCGTTCACTAGTTACTGAGTTTGGCATCAATTTTATCTAGCTATCTATTTTTTGGCATCATGCTCATTTTTATCTAGAAGTTTTTTGTTCTTTTATTCGTTTGTTCAAATAATGAAAATTCAGCTTTCAGTGTCTTTGCATTTGTAAGTTTTTCTTCAGCGTCTTCAAGAAACTAAACAATTATATTATTTCCGACAATTATTTTATGGACTGCTCTCAAATGATTATGTAGATTGCTCGTAGATGATCCTTCGCAGCGCAACATTTTATTACAATGATTTCAGATTGCCTTGTCTATCCCGAACTTTTTGAAACTATCCCAAACTTCCGACTTACTCATTTTTATCTAAAAATGAAATTAAAGTTATTAAATAAATATTTTTGACGTTTATTTTATTATTAATATTAATGCAATTTAAAATAATCTAATCCACACATTTTCTAGCAATTAAAAAAAACACTTCTTAATTTAATTCCGATGCTTGCTAAAGACATAATTTATGTTAAAACGTTGCGAAAGAAAATAGGGAATATTTCAACACCCTGTGTTTTATTTAAAATTCCATTAAACTTCCTTTAAAATTCCATTAAACAGAACTTCTTACTTTACACTAATTTTTGATAGAATAAATTTATAAAATAAAATTTAAATTTTAAAATGTAAAATAGAAAATATAAACATAAAAATTAAACATACTTAGTACTTACGTTATTTTTACCAAATATAACAACTTAATATTTTTGTTACCAGTTTTCACCTTCACAATATTAAGCAAACCTGTCGTGACTCGAGATGGATCGGATTCTGAGACCACATTTCGACAATTCCATTTCATTAAAGGGTGAGACGCGGAACAATGAGCACATTTGACCTTGGATTTCTCGCATTAGATACTTTTTTAGTTCTATTTTTTTTTCACGTGTATGTGAATGTTATGTCATTTCTGACAGCATTTTATTTTAACTGAATATTTCGTATTGATATGGCTAGTTCAAGTGGTATAAAAAAGCTTTCAGGAGTGGCACGAAGAAAATTTTATATGATATCATTAAATACTGATCAAGAAGCAGAAAACGGGGAATTATTGATTCCTTTCACACGTTCTTCGAAACGAGCCAGTCAAATTGCTGACGTTTCTATTAGCACCCACTTCATACCGATAGACAAAACATCCGACGAGAAGCAAGAGATAAACTTTATCAAACTTTTGTTTCACCTAGAAAAAAAAAAGTGAAAAGGGATGTTCATGAAAAAGATAAATTGACGAATTCGAGGCGCAACTGTGCAGTGCACAAGCACTGGCCAACGCAACTTGCAACGTTGAAAAAATGTATTTGCTGCCCGTTGCATAGGAATGAATAGCAGATCAAATAAGTTCAAAATTAATTTTTACATAATAATATGAATTCTTAGAACCGGTTTTCTTAATTTAAAAACCGGTTTTCGGATGTGACAAATTTACTTTAAAAAACCAGTTTTTTAAAACCGGGTTTGAAAACCGTCAAACCCTAGGCATTATGCTTTGTACATAGAATGATTTTATTAAAAATAATTATTGTCTTATTTCGACTTACTCTATTATTAGTTTTCAAGTTCTTTATGCATATTTCAAAAATCCAGAAAACATTAGGGACATAAGACAGGAGGAGGAATTTGAAATTCCTCTTACATCCAGACACAAATTAACTTTGATAGTTCGTTATGCAACAGTGACGTAATAAGAATAAATGCTTCCAGATTTTTTTCAGCCCCTCACTATTGCCACCAGTGTAAATGGCTCATTAGAGTGTCCTGCTTGAATTCTGCTTCTCCCCAAAACTTTATCGCATGCTCTTCAATAAAGGTCTTATCCCTCTCATTCCGCATAAATTTGATTTGACGTTTGATTGTGGCAATGTCGAAAATTGTCATGAAATATAGATCTTTGGCGTGAATCTAGCATTTTTACTTTCTCGTAAACGTGGTACGGAGAACGTATAGTGATCATCAAAAAAATTCGAACTCGAGAATTTGGCTAATCTCCACGTTTCATAACTTCCTGAGTTAGAAAATGTTCGTCTATCTATAACAAAGATAACTCAAAAATGCTTTGAGCTAGACAGCTGAAATTTGGTTTGCGATCTTTACATTAAATTTCATTTGGTGCACGATCTTCTATCAATTTTTGAATAAAATCTGCTATGAGGAAGTCCGGCTGTTTCCGAATATAAGATAATGATTACAAAAAGGGGAGAGCTAGATAGCTGAAATTCGATGCACAGATTTAACATCTATAATGTAGACACCTGCCAAATCCAATAAGGCTCTAGTTGTTTGTCGGACTGTACATTCATAAGTATTTAAACGCGATCATTCAAAAGTGCAATGACTTAAATATACCAAATTTAATATTGGGTTTTATGACTACAAATGCAGTTTTGTATCAAACTTTTGTTTTAGTCGGTTGGGATAAACACAAATTCGATTTTCGTATACTATTAACCGAATAGCAGGGATTCATTGCCAAAAAACTCTCCAAGGATGACACGCCAGATTCAGTAAAAATGATAAATTTACGCCAAAAGTTAATATTTCGCAACAATTGTACTCCAATGCCCTGCGACGCGTTCTCTGGCAAAAGTTTATTTGAAAGTATGCGAGAAAGTTTTCGGGAGATCACTCCCTCTGGTTACTGAATCTATCGGGGGAATATGTATTTCGACGCCTTTCTTCCTTTCAGTTGACACAGAACTTACATGTAATCACAAGATTACATACAAGATAATTTCATTGCCTTAAATCGTTTCTTTTAAGATTAATTGCATTTCCATGCATGCGAAAATGCAGATAGAAGACGGTCAGCCATTTGATGAATTGGGTTCAAAATTTGATACCTATATTTTAGGTGCTAAGTCTGCATGCCAAATTTTAACTACTTACCTTTTTGTAATTATGGAGTTCAGCTAGACAGACATAATTCCTCAGAGTGGATTTCTTTCCAAATTTGTTAAAAATTACAAATTTGATCGTAATTTCGTATTCCAAATTTGATACGAATGCCTCAAAGCATTTTTGAATTGTTTTCACAGACAGACAGGCATAATGCCAAAAATGTGCTTTTTAGAGTCCAAGAGCGTGTCAAGAAGAGTCCGATGCATGGTGATTCGTCAAAATCTCAAAGTTGCTCTATACTTCGTAGATGAGATAGTAAAAAAAGGCAACAAGAAAGGTTTGGAGATGAAACCTAAAAAAGTAAGTCTTTCATGACGATTAGAGAAAAGAAAATTTTATAAACAGGGTGGCCAGCCTACCGGGGAACTATGAATCATTAGGGAATCCCGGGAAGTTGAAAAAAGTCGGGGAAAGAATTTATTATAAAACTGGAAATTTTTTATGGAACATGACAGCATAGTTTGTTCCATCAACAGAAAGAAAGTTTTACAGTCATCTGAATGAGACAGAGTCCAGGTAGCGCGTCGGAGGTCCCAGAGCTTAGCGACCATTTGGCGACGTGGCGACCAATTTGGCTACTTTGGCGAAACAATAGATTATACCCGAAACTTCGAGAATTTTCCCGATCCGTCCAGTAGGAACCGAGATACGCCTCGAACGTTCCTGATTGGTTGAGAGGCTTCTAGCCCCGCCTCCTGAGACCTATAAAAGGGGCTGCAGCTGCCAGACATGAGGAGCCCAAGTCAGTAGTAAAGTCCGAAGGCGAAGACAGAGGAGTCCGAGTTCGAGAGCAGTGAAGTCAAGTCAGTAATCCGAGTCCGAGTCGGAAGCGACGGAGTCAAGCTACTGCTGAACTGAGCTGTGCGCTACTGTTCGCAGTAGATTCTGGTTGTATGCTGCTGTTGTATGCTACACGTCTCGGGAGAAGATAATCGTCTTCTGTGCTGTATATAGTTGTCGCTTTTGTGCTGTCCTGTGTATCTTCGTGTAAATAAACGTCGTTGTGTCTTTTTCTACTGCCACCTGCTGATTGAGCGTTCTCCACACACCATATCACTCCCACTATCCAAACGAACCCCGGCAGAAAATTTCGTAACAACATTATGTATGTGTTTGATTAGGCTTCATGCTTGATTTCAAGTTACGCTCATGGAGTCATATAGCTTTGGATATCTTATTCTTTTCTCTTTTTTTTTTATTTTACGGGATCAAGCAGAAATTTAAAAAAATAACAGATAATAGACGTATAAACGAGATATTTATTGAAAAAATTTCATTCGATTAAAATATATAATCAGACAAAGCCATAATAAAACTTTAAAAGGGGGGGACAAAAAGACTAGAAAAATAATAGAGAGAGGGAGGGCATTATCCAAGATCCCCTGGAGTCTTTAATTAAGGAATAGTCAAGAATTTTAAATAAAATAATTTTATGCTTTTATCATTATTTTAATTCTGAAGTAAAAAGTTCGCATCATTTCATATTTG